>CAUYQV010114958.1:0-32122 GCA_963574575.1 Galagoides demidoff
GAACCAGCACACTGCACCCCATGACTGCATTAATGTACACAGCTATGATTTGATAAAAAAAAAAAAGCATTCCAAGCATTTGTGTATAACAAATAATCACATTGTACCAAAAATATAGTTATAATTTTAATTAAAAATTAATTTTAAGGCTCGGCGCCTGTGGCTCAATCGGCTAAGGCACCAGCCACATACACCTAAGGTGGCGGGTTCGAATCCCCAGCCCAGGCCGGCCAAACAACAATGATGACTGCAACCAAAAAAAATGGCCGGGCCTTGTGGCGGGTGCCTGTGGTCCCAGCTACTTGGGAGGCTGAGGCGGGAGACTGGCTTGAGCCCAGGAGTTGGAGGTTGCTGTGAGCTGCAATGTCATGACACTCTACCCAAGGGGATAGCTTGAGGCTCCATCTCAGAAAAAAAAAAAAAATTAATTTTAAAAATGAAAGTGACAGTCAAAAAAAACAAGAGAAAATGCAGCAGAAATATTCGAACTAGTGAAAAGGCATAAACTGAATAAAAATTATACTCAACAACAACAACAACAAATAAATAAATTTTCACACCTACTTTTAAAGTTCCTGAAATTTTACTTCTGTCTCTACTTCTCTTAAAGTTTCCCTTGTCCAAATCTCCAATTTCATTCATTCATTCATTCATTCACTGTTAAAGAAAATGTGAAGTTCAGAAATTCCAAACTAGGTGGATGGACTGAAGTCTTGCTATGAGATAAATCAGAATCTGACAGAAACTGCTGAAAATACGAGAATATGGCAACGGTGACCCCCTTAAAGGCTCCTAATTCATACTTCCTGACACTTGTCAGTTCCACTGGAATGAAGCTGGAAAATGGGTTAGGGAAAGCCGCTAGAAACCACCCAGAGCCTGGAGGTCATAAATCAGTGTTCATCCTTCACCGACAGAGACAGGAGAAATGGAAAGGTGGAAACACCGATGTCCGCGTACAGTGCGACACAATGAACATGTGAGGCTGACTTGGGTTTGCAGTGCTACGATCAATACCTCGCACAAGGAGGTATTTTTGTCCTCAGAGTCCAACAGAAAAGATACTTAGAAGCCTGCCAATTTCTAAGTTTAAGTCAAGACTTAACCTGTGTTACGGACAAATGAAGAAGTCTCTTGATTCTTTAGTTTGATTCAAAGGAAATAAGAAGAACATAAAACAAAACTATAATGAGCTTTTAAATGAAAGATGCTGCATGATAGCAATTGACACATTGTCTATTTGCATCCTCGCTTTCCTGTGCACAAAGACGTCAAGAGTCAGAGAACTTAGAGAACCTGACCAGGACACAATTGCTGAGAATGTGGCCAGAGACCACCTTGGATAATGACAATCATTATTCAAATTATTTCCAAAATATGCTTGTACTACATGGGAAAATAAACCTTATATTTAACAGAGATATCAGTTATTGTTATACATTCTAATTTATATATCTGAATGTCTTTCTTGATGAGCATTTATTAATTTCGAGAAAAAACAATTATATGTTTTAAGCCAAACCCCATTGCCGATTTTTTTAACCTTAATTTTAAAAATAAAGTTAAAATTTCAATGTTGAGAGAATTTTACATAAAACTCCAGAGCCTGGACTTGTCTTGAAAAGTGAAAGAGTCTAGCAAGTCAGGGCGGTCATTTCTACATAAAAACCCTGATTTGGAGCTACATCGTGGTTTTGTCATTAATGCATCAAGGACTCTCAGCCTGCCCTCCATATTTATTCAGCTCACCTGTCCAGTGTCTGTCAGACGGAGCTCATCCCTTCTATTTACCATCTTGAATATTCTCTCTGTTAAGCACCTCATGAATTCGACATTACGTGTTATACCCCTTTTTGGCTACAGATGTTTGCATGTTTAGGAAAAAAAAAGTCATGATAAACAATAGAAATAAAACAGAAATAGCCATCTATTCCTAACTTTGTAGAGAATATTTACTCAAGGAGCAGCTAGGCAAGAGATGAAACAGACATGCCAGTAAGATCTAATGCAGGGGTCCCCCAAATTTTTAAACAGGGGCCAGTTCACTGTTCCTTAGACCCTTGGAGGGCTGGATTGCGGCCCCCAGGACAAGTTGGCTGCTAAGCAGGACAGGGAGTGGTTGGCAAAAACACCTGGCAGGCCAGATAAATGTCCTAGGCAGGCTGCATGTGGCCCGCCGGCTGTAGTTTGAGGACGTCTGATCTAATGTAAACATTTCACTAGATGCTACTAACTGATTAGGTGGTAACATTCATCGCATGAGTAACAGGCATAGACCTCCCGAAAGATCTGCATCCCAGTGGACAGGGTGGCACGTGGGTGCTCCACCCATCCTCCAACCCATTATCCCAAAGCCGTCATTCTTCTAAAGGAGAAAAGCCCTTCAGATATTACACTGTGTTCTCAAAGACTCCTCCCCCAAAAGTCATCCTCAGAGACGTGGAGTTAGGAGGGAGGCATCCAAGTTTTCAAGTGAAATGATTCTGAAAACAGTCATGAACTTCAACTTGGTGGGGAGCCGCATGAAAGACAATCAAATGTTTGATTGAATGTTTGCCTCTAAGTGCGCAGTCTATTTATTTATACAAATGTAGAACTATACAATAGCAAATTAAATCGGGAAACTGAAAAACAGATTTTAAAACTTTTGATATAGAATGTATTCATTTTGCAATCATACAAAAGAAAAACATCTTAAGAAACTGATGTCTGTTTTATGCTAGACATAGATGTTCTTAAAAAAACTTCCATAGCACTTTGGGATTTAAATTTTCCTCTCAGTATCACATAAAGGAATTGTTGACATCACTCTATTTCCTTTTATCTTGCTTAGCATTTGCCACGGTGAATAAACAAATTCGTTTAATGATCACAGAAAGGGAAAAACTGTTAGCACGTTTATTCGTTAAGGTTCTACTAGTTTGGGGCTGAAGATATGTATGCATTTTTCAAAATTGTTAACCTGGTTATTTCTAACAGTAAGATACAATATTGAATTACACATATATTTGTACTTACATACTATTAATATTTAAGTCATAGATGTCCAGGTTCAGTATGTGAACACTGAAAATTCCTAATAATGTGAAACTCTAACAGACTATTTAAAGAAATGAGTCATTTTTAGCACCCGCATCATAAGTTGAAACCTTATTCCTGAGTTAACTAATTTTCCCTTCTAGTTTCTTATTTTAAATAGCGTATATCTTTGTGTTCAACCCCTAAGCACACGCACATACGCACACATACTTGGACAGCAACTTCAGAAGGGATATTAAAATAACGATACCACAAGAATTCACACAACTACACTGACTAAATAGGGTGGGGGGGGCGGTTAATCTTTAAGGCGCAAGACCCTCGAACAAGTTCAACCACAGATCTGTCTTACAAATAGAAAACCTTTAAAATTTTATAAAACAGAGAAAGCTAAAAAGTGGGTCAGTTGTCAGTAATGTATTAATTTTTCAACATAAGAATTTAATTTTCTTACACTCTTTTCCCAGCCTTCCTTTGAAGTTAATAGCAAGGAAAATGGAATAAGTTTGAATATGGAATCAGCATATTGCATTTGTTAATGCAGAGGATTTGCAGTACAAAGCAAATTAATGAGTCCTTTAAACTAACACAATTTTATGTTTTCCTTTGAACATGCAGTTGCATTGAAAGGCAACATTTGTGCTAAACTGGTAAAAACAAGAAAGACGGAGCAAGTAGCAGTGTTTCTGTAGTTCAAAGAAATTCCACGGGGAGCCTGCTTCAAACCACAAAATCCCTACCCCTCATTAGCCACGTCCAGGAACAAGCCCCATTATTTGGCTGAGAAGAGGGCAGGGGTACTGCACTGAGGACGCAGACTGAGAAGGAAAACAACGGTCTTACTTTTGAAAGAACATCAAAGTAAGAGAGAGAGCGAGGGGAAGGGAGGGATATAATAATATTTAAAATGGAAAAAATAGAAATAAGACCAATATCACAGTTCTGACATATACACAGATACCATAAATCAACTGAAATGTTCTAAATTTGTGTATCACACAATCACAATAACTGCTTCACTATTAACATTCCAGTTGATTATTAATAAATTTTGTATTAGCTTTCAATTAGATACCTAACACACCAATTTCTGGTTTTCCGTGTAAGTAGAATACGACCCTCCTCATAAAATTGTTGCTTTTGAATGATCTTGCACACTGTTAGATGACAACTTTTGTTTGTTTGTTTGTTTGTTTGTTTTTGTTTTGCTTTGTTATTTGGGAACAAGTTAAGTGACAAAGTATCCATGACTTGAGACGAGTCACCAGCCTCCTCAGGATACCTTCCTGTCACACTTTAACAAGTGGTTCTGGCTTGACATTTTGAGATCTATTTTTGTACATCTTTGGGGAGAAAATATACCTCCATTTGAAGTATCTTCTCTCGGCCAGACTCACAGATTAGCCTGACATATTGTTGATTCCATTAGTGGAACCTCCTGTTGTGGATGTTAGAATGTTCTGGTTTATTTTATTGTGTTGAGGGTAGGAAAATCGAAATTCATTTTAAATATAAAGATCTCAGGAAAAACGGGAAACTGGGAAGTCATTCTGCTTGTTCTTTCTGCACTTTTATTTCTAGCATTGACCTAAATTAATGATCTGTTCTCTCTGGGTAATTTCACATCAAGTCAAAGACTCTTTTTTTTTTCTAAAATTAGATATTTGGCTTTATTTATAGTACATCCCATAACCTAGAACAGAGAATTTGGATACTGTATGTTAGAATCTCCCAGAGAAAATAATACTAGCCTGGGACTCCATCGCTAGAGATTTAGGGGGATAAGGTAAGACTCATATACCTAAACATTTTTTTCAAGATATTAAGATGGTATAAATGTTTTTATAATATGGCTCCTCATATAATGCTTAAGTCAGGTCTTTTAGTATACTTGTCACTAAGAGAGTGTTCGCTGTACCCAATAGGTAAAATTTTCATCCCCCACCCCACCTTAACCTCCCTCCTTCTTGGTTTCCAAAGCACCCAAGTTAAAAGGAGGCACAGTCAGTGTTGACATCTACTGTAGGAGGGGGATGTTTGCTTACAGCGTGTATACTTGATTAATAAGAATCCCGTTACGCCACAAAAACAGAAATTATTTAGCAACGATAATAAGCCAGCAGTGAGCACCTCATGTCCCTGGTCACACCAATTCCACACCAACCCTACTCATCAAGGGGCAAGTGATTGCTGCAAACTCACTTGCTCTCATGCTGGATCACACACTAGGGTGAAGCCGAGTTGACCTACTGGGCTCTAAGTTCACCACAGGCAGGCTTGACATCTAGAACACCAAGTGAAAATTAAAACAGTATGAGCTGATGACCCAGGTCTGCCTGGCATTCAAAGATCCTCTCTCAGACTTCACAAGAGCCTTCTTTTCCTCTTGGTAGTATCTTGCTTGATTTTCACTTTTCTCCCAAAGCAGAGCGGAAGAAGGGATGCATTAATAATTTTCTGAAAAGGACAAAATTCCTACTTACTTCTCTACTCCAGGGAGTATGAAAAGGCTCAAGTACTTAGTGGGGGTCAATAATTCAGGATATATCATATGTCATATCCTGTGGACATATCCCACTGACAGATTTTCTCCAGGAAAGAGTGATTCTGCAAACATAGCTACTCCTGAGATACATCGGATGTCACAGTCAGAAAGATTCACAGGGAGTATCCTGGAGATAGAATGAGATCGTCACAGTCAGAGAAACTCTTAGGTAGTATCTGGCTCTGCAATCCACATGATTCACCAATTCTCAGTAAGTCCCTCGGCTCCTCCCAAAAATCCAATGACAGAAAAACTAACTCATTAGTTCCTGAGATAGCGAGTGACGCCTTCAAGGAGCTCTAACTCCTAAGCAGCTCTTGCTTATTCTGAGGATAAGTCCATCTGGCCTAAAAAGACCATTAGTACCCACACTTCCTTCTCAAAGCCCCCCAGGATATACTCTATTTGAAATAGCTTGAAGATGGCATCGCCATCCCTCAGTAAGTCTTCATCTTAGGCTTCAGTATGTTCTTTTCCGTAGTTCCTCGTCTATGATCTTCAGATGTGTCATCATCTAGATTCCTCTTTTGATGTGTCTGTGTCACCATAGCGTTTGCCCCAAACCACAACGATGGGGGCAGAGTCACATGGGACCACGCTCGGCACAAGACGTCTTTCAAAAAGACTTTGCTTTTATTTTTTCCGGTGAGCTTTTATTTAAACACCCCTGTCCCGAGCCAGGCACGGTGGTTCACACCTGTAATCCCAGCACTCTGAGAGGCAGAGGCGGGTGGATTGCTTGCGCTCAGGAGTTGGGGACCGGCCTGAGCAAGAGTGAGACCTTGTCTCTACTAAAAATAGAAAAACTAGCCAGGGGGTGGTGGTGGGCGCCTGTAATCTCTGGAGGCTTAGGCAAAAGGGCATCTTGAGCCTAGGAGTTTGAGGCTGTTGTGTTTGAGGCAATGAGACCATGACATTCTAGCCAGGTCAACAGAGTGAGACTCTGTCTCTACATGACTAGACAAGCACACCTTTCCCATCTTCTCTCCAGCAAATTTCTCTCTTCTCTCTCATTCTTCTTTCTCTCCTTCTTGTCCTCTTGGCTTCTTTTCCCTCTGCATCCAAGTTCACAAGAGTCTCAAAGCCAATATTTGCTTTAAAAATTCCTGCAAATATTGTTTATGATTTTCCCCTGACCCATACTTTTTTTCCAGATGGTATTTCTTGTCTTAGCAGCAAGAGAAGAGAACATGGGAAAGATTAGAGGCTTTTTACCATAGTGACATAGCTAAATTAGTCTAAACTACCTTAAAATGGAGGAAAATATGAAAATATGGTGCCCATTATGGGAGTTTTTTTAACTTTAAAATTTATCATAAGGTTATGTCTGCAAACAGAGAACCCTGTGTTAACATACTACACATACAGACCATAACTTTTTATTCGTCTTTAAAATTTCATTCAGTGAGGATGATTTTGTTTAGTGGGAAAATCCATTTGTGTTGTTTCTAAATTCTCAAATCAATTGTTAGATTTAGTGCCACATCCTTCCTGACGGGAAAAGAGACTTTTTTCCTGCCCTTTGATTGAATACTCTCATCAGAAATGAAATGGGTCTTGGGCTCTGAGGAGGAAATTCTGGAATCCTACCAGGCTGATCTCGCTTGCCTCGTGCTTGCATTGTGAGGAGCTAAATGCATCACAGTATTAGAATGAAATGAATTATGCAGAGCTTTGACTGACAGCATGTGTAATTTCTTCTTTAAAAACTCTTCAAATCATTCCGTTCCATCTTTGATTATGTGCTAGTTACGCTGAAAATAAGTAACCCTTCAAATGTTTTAAAACACACATACATATGGATTGCATAAAATTAATATCTTTACCTTTACAAAAATCATTCCAGGAACACATTTGCCAGTAAAATATATTTAAGACAGTTTCAGCACTTCCACTAAGCTCTAATTTCAGAGGTTTATAATGTGATCATAAAAATTCATTCCAGGCTAAAATTCAGCACCAAGGCAAATGTGCTTTACACTTGGGAGATAACCATTTCCTCCTCTTTCATTCCTCATCACAACGTTGAAAAAAACGTTTCATCAAGTGTTTTTCAAAAGTTCCAACAGTAGCCAAACTGGCAGGACTCAAAAATCACAAGTGACATTCCAGTTATTTTTTTAATTTACTTGCATCTTTCCTCTCCCTTCACTCTATTTGTCCCTTTGCTTATAAAATACACAGAGATTTTTTTTCCCCATGTAAAAGTGCAGATTTAAAAAGTGTGCATCAGAGTACTGCATGGACCAGGCTTCAGAAAGTCTACGTAGGCATCATCCAGCTTGGACAGGTATTACAAGCACAAAGGTGCCTTTACCAGGGCTCATTCTAAATCTTGTTACCACCCAGCTATCAGTTATGTTGTGAAGAAACACGTGAAGGGTCACATTTAGTAAATCATAAGTGTTTCTTGTTCCCAGAAGGAATGAAACCATTTTGTAGTGCCCTGCAGCTCCTACCTTGAAGCCTCACTAGACATTGAATCCATTAAGTGAAGAAGGGTGTGGGCTGGGAAGGGAACACCTGCCCCCAACCAGACTTACCTCTGGATAGAGAAGTTGGCTGGTCCACCACTGTCATTAAAAGGTGTACAGCTCATCTGATCCTCAGAGTGAAACTAAAGATCTGAATCTGGACTTCCGCCCTCCTGCCCCTGGTTGACTTCCTGTGTTTGGGCAATAAAGAACGTGGTCCTACTGTTGTCATTGTGACCTGCCAAACCCTTCTCACCCACCATCCGTAGGAGGACCCCTCTAAGTATATTTGGGAAATAGCGACATGGCTTGCTTTTCACTCTTGGTCATACTATTTGCTCAACCAAATGTGTAACCTCACAGGGTGTTTTCATAGTGCTATTTCATGCCGTCCTTATGGTAACTCTGTGTGGCAGTTGTACCTGGGGTATGTGTGGACTCAGAGAGTCAAAGCTTTAAGGGATAGAGGGAGAACTGCATGTCTGCCTTTGTGAGTACCAAAGCTAGAGACTATTCAGTGAGAACAAGTGACTTTCCTTCCCCGTCCTGTGGAGAAAGGCAGAGACAGCTCCTTGCTTCCTGCAACCCAAGCCTCAGAACATCCAGCAATGCACGGCTGCTGGTCACAGACTACTTTGCCTCAACTGCCAGAGCCAGAAACAGACCCATGGAGGCAAAGGCTTGGTAACACTGACCCAGAATAGAGGAAAGAAACAGGATCACAGCTCAGTATTATTTGGGGGTGTTTACTGGACACAAGTGAGATTTAGAAATGGATGAACTAGGAGAGTCCAATTCATTCAAAATGATGCAATTTGTAGAGTATTACTGAAAAAAATTCTGGATCATATGTTATTTTCACATCACTAGTAGTTAGATTACGTCCACGTTTGAAACAATATGATAAATACATAGTCTTATTCTTCACATGAATTAGTCTAAAGGTATAGGTGAAACCCATCAAGGTTTGGGTGGACTCACCCTTAATCTAAAACTGGAAGGGCCTCTGTAACAGACACACCATGGAGGCAATCCTTTCAGATTTCTAACCATTTCTGAAGCCCAGCTGATTTTTTCCTCCTTGTTAGCTTTTCTCTATGTTGTCTGTTTAAGTCCTGTTCCGAGGAGTAGGAGAGACATTTGAGAAACAACCCTTCTTTTTTAAAATCGGTGGGGAGAAGTCACTCAAAAAGAAAAATAAAGAACAGACGCATTTCTGCTTTTATTACCGCCTAATGCTTCTCCTCCCTTAAAATGGCCATTTTGATGTAAACAACTTTGCTATTCCGTTACCTTTGTGCGAGACAAAGATGTCATTAATTTTCAAATGTCTTTTCTTCTTTCCTTAGGCAAAAACTCCTGGGTGCCACTCTCGCCACGTATTAGAAGAAAATGTTCATTTAAATAATGGCAGAAAATTATTTTTATAATCTTCTCTGCAGAGTAGAAAACAAAGGGGGAAGCCTCTCTGCATTGCAGGTTTAGGGGAATGCAACAGTTTCTGGGCTATTTTTCCCATTATCTGTTGTTATTGTTGGGTGATTGTTGGCATAATATTTACAAAGACTATCTCTTACCCTCAAAAGAATAGAGTAAGTGTGTCTACCCATATGTCTTACTAACTAAAAAGCAAATGTTACTGACTACTTTTATTTCTTTGAGTAATGTACACCTTCCTCACACATAACACTTGCCTAACCAGAGTTTTCCTGGTGGTCACTAACAGTGGTCCCTTAGGCCCAATATTAATTTCTCAAGAGCTTTCCTTCTTTTCTCAGACTTATTTTTTTCTATGAGTCCTATAAGTTGCAGAGAGATTATCTTCACATTAGCAAACAAAGGCATCATAAATATTCATTGAACATATTAACACCTATACTGTTCAGAATTTCTGTTAGATAACTTGATAGTTGTGTTCTACGACTGTTAAAATAATATGCTGAGGTAGGAAGCCAAAGACCAAACTCCTTGGAATGGAATAGCAGGTCCTCCAAGGGGCTGTCTCTGTGGACCTGACCCATTTCTTATCACTGCTCTTCCATTTGAAGGCTAACCTCCATCCCATGGAAATCAATTAGCTCATTCAATATTTCACACCGATGGATTCTTCTCTGTCTTTCCTACCTGCTTACTCTTTCTACCTACAATGTTGTCCTTTGCTCTGTCCCCCAGGAATATTCCTGTTTCTCTTTCACACTCTGACCTCCGTTCCTCTGCCTCTCCTGCACCTTAGTCGTTACCTCTTTTAGCTGCTACCAGTATGTGCTAACGTCATTTGTTTATATGTTTGTCTACAGGAGAGTGTATGTTTTCTTCTGAGTGTTCCCTGGGTGTGTCGCCATGTTATCCTCTCAGGGTTGGTACTCAGTCAATGCATCTGAGTAAATAAGGCCATGTAGAAGTGGGGTCTTCATTATCTGTAATAATCCTTCAACTACTGTTAACATGTGTTACATGGGTATGGTAGATGGACCAACATAGAATGGATGTTGGTCAATCTGGAATTTTCTACATGATTAGAAAAATGCTTGTTTTGAATGTTTCCTTGGTAGTTTCATAATGACTTCCAAAATAAAATACAGGTTTCATGGATTACATAGTCAAGTAATTAATAAAAAAGGCATGAGCCTAGGCATTAGGAGATAAGTTCTGGTTCCAGAACTGCCACAGGCCAGGTGTATTATTTGGAACAAGATTTTGTTTTTTCTAGATTTTGCTTTCCACACCAGTTAAATGTAAGGGTCAAAAAAAACTCCAAATTTCTGTTCTGCCCTGACATTGACTCAACTTTCATGAGAAAGCTTCCTGTCTGTTGATCATAGCTTCAGTGTTTCTGTCTTCACTAAGTCCCTGACATACAGCAAGCACTGCACTGCTGACCATCCAGCACTAGTGCTGCCTCATAACCATCCCTAGAGTCGAAACCAACTATTCCAGGCTCGCAGGGGAGAAAATGGAAGGGCACAGCAGGTAAGAAACTTGCCTCATACCCAGTAAGTGACAAAGTTGCGACTGGAACTCAGACTTTTTGAATCCTAGGTGCCCATGATTTTTTCTATAGATAGTTAAAAACAAAAACAAAAAAAGGATACCAAGAAACAGGGTTGCTGTGCACCACAAATGAACACGATCACTTCCATAATACACCACGTATGGCTGAATGAAGTTGTTAAACGGGTCATGGGATCAAAGTCTACATTTTTATCATAAGCCCATGTTTGCAGTGAGTTCTGGTTTCTATTTTTCCAAAAATATTTTTTATTCTGTGGCAGAATGATAAAATATAAGTGAACACATGAATAAAGGCATGCATAAAAAGTATGTGGAATTCATTTTTTCCATACCAGAAATTTTTCTATATTTATAAATCATTTTCAGAATTGGGAGCTCACAGTTCCCACATCATTTCTACGTACATAGAGTGAGAAACTGAGACGCTACTTGATTGTGAAACCAAATGCCAGGGACATGGATGTTGGGGGGAAAGAGGAGGGCACTGGCTTTCTTTATTTAAAAAATTCAAACTTTCAACTCGCTTTCTGTATATCCATACAGCTTCTGTGTTTAAGCCACCGGCAGACTCCGGCTATACACTTAAAATATCGTAAGTAAAACTATTAATAACAAGACTGGAGACAAATGTGCTCTCCTGTTCTATGTTGTCAAGACCAGGCCCTGGAAAGGAATTGAAAAGGAACTGTGCGATTCAAACTGCAGGAAGATAAATACTCCCAGCTGAGCAGGTTTTGTTTCGTTTTATAAAGGCATTCAAACTGACAGAAAAAAAAATGCAACTAGGTATTTGAAAGCTTTTGCTATGCCGAGGAGAACCTAATCCATCCCCATAACTCTGAGCAGGAACAGGAGAAGGAGAAGGGGTCACAGCTATCTATCAGCCCATAAACAAACCTCGGGAACGAACTGCATAGCTTAGTACATAACGTCAGATTATGTATTGGTGCAGTGTTCCCGCTCACTGCTGAAAATAAAAACCGAAGATTTATATCCTGCCTGCGTCCTCCTGTCATCCACCTGTCTTCAGTTTTTCAGCCCAGAGAGGAATATTCCCTTTTATTTAAGCAATGAACAAGAATAATTCTTAATTTTTAATGTTCTATAGACAAAAAAATGTTGATGAGATAGTAAAAACCTTAAGTTCTTTGACTTGTTCAGCGTCTTAGGACACTGTTCCACCAAAATAATAAATAAACCTATAGCTATTCGTAGAACCTTAACAAATTCTGTAAGAAAATTCCGTGTGTAGTTTCAGGGATATTCTCAGATTTCCATCTGGTTCACGGGACTCAACACAAGTAGCTGGGACAGATCTTACTAGATAATCTCTATTGATAACGACAGCTATTAGCTAGTAATATACCTAATTAGAAAATAGAATTTTAAGTTTATTGGTAGAAAGCCTAACAATATTTATGGCAATAATTACTTGAGACATGAGACTAAGTACGGTCACAAAGCTTATGTCTGCATTTTTCTGTCTTTATCACTATTATTGAAGGAACATCTGCCCCCAGGAAGATGAAATTGCAGGTATGTTTATTGTTTGTTTCAGGAACTTTCTGAAAATCCATTTATCTAACCAACAGACTATTTCAGGAAGCCTCATCAGGATGGTAGCTCCTTTGCAGAATAAGAGATTATTCAATTAGGCTTATCAGAAGACTGTTTAATCTTCCAGGTTCATTTCAAAATTCTCTCCTGGCTCTATCCACCAATTCTAAGCTACTGTATCTCAAAATGTTCACAATCCCAACCAGGCTGTGTCCACTTTACCCATATGGAGTGACCTGCCTTAAACCACCATCTACATTATTCCTACTCTACTCTTATATCACCTGGGACCTTACACTTTAGAGACATTGCTGAGACTTTCAGGGTAAAGCTTCCTTTTCTTTGATTAATAGGTTATTTTGGCAGCCTGTTAGGGGACTTCAAAGAACATAACCTATTACCTGTATGGGGAAGATGTTATGTTCTACTCTTTTACAGATTTTAATGGAAAAATAAAGACACAGGAATCATAATTGTATATTTCCTATGTCACGTGGGTGCAACTTTATTCTCTTCTGATTTCTGCTAATGTTAAATTTCAGCTGACAGTTAGGCTTGGAGGAATCTAGTGTTGCCTTCTAATTATATGGCTGCCTTTCTCAACATGTTCTGATTAATTTAGTTAAATAACTCATCTATGCCCGATTAAAAACTAGTGAGTTAATTAATATGGACAAGTTAGTTGGTGTCTGTAGAAACAGCCACTAATTTTTTCAAGTTAAGATTAATTCACACTTGTCATTAGAGGAAAATAAATCATACCGAGAGGAAAAACCACAGAAGTGAAAATGTTAACGTTGAGTATAACTAAGTATTTATTTTTGTATTTATTTCAGCTTTGATTTATTCTTGATGGAATTTGAAAAATATTTTAAGTGATCAACTTGAGAAAAAAGCTCATCATTGTATATGCATTTTTTTAAGTTAAATGTGATATTAAATTACGGTGCTGAGGACGATCCCAACCTATTCATCTTGTTTATCCGGAATCAAAGAGAGGAGAATTAATGAATTTTTTAAAATGCTTTGTCCCAGAAGCCTTATTGAAAACTTACTTTTAGCTTGATGGAAGAGTATAACTTTTATTTTTCACATTTGCAAATGAATTCTTGTTTTCTATTTACGTATTTTTTAATTGGTATTTTTTTATTTTTTTAAATTGTAGTAAAACATACATGTCATAAAATTTACCATTTCAACCGTTTTCTCATTGGCATGAAATGCATTCACACAGTTGTGTAACCATCACCATCATTCAGCTCTAGAATGTTTTTTAATCCTGAAAAATGAAATTCTGTACCCATTTAACAATAACTCACCCTCACCCTACCATAGCTCCTAGACAATTAACTTCTACTTTATGTTTGTATGAATTGGACTACTCCTAAGGATGTCACATGAGTGGAATCTGACAGTATTTGTGACTCATGTATTTTACTTAGCGTAATGCCTACAAGTTCCATCCAGGTTGTAGTATGTGTCAGAGTTTTCTTTCTTTTTAAGACTGGATATCACTCCATTTGTTACTGTTTTGTTTATCTGCTCTTCTATTGATGGGTTCCTTCCACCTTTTGTTATTATGAACAGTGCTGCCATATACTCCAAGAAGAGTATAGAAATGCCTGTTTGTGCCCTCTTTCAATTTTTTTGAAATATAGCTAGAACTTGTTTATTTCTAACAAAGGAAAGCCCTAGAAATGAGTTGGCAAATGATTACTGGAATTAAATGCATTTCAAACTTTTCCATATTGCAAACGATGGCATAAGAAAAAAAAGAAAGATAACAATTGAAAAAAATTCTAGTTTTAAAATAGTACCCTCCATGGTGTTGTGTACTCCATCAAATTTTCCAGATTCCAGAAAACGTTCCACAGAGCTACACAAAGGGGAAAATATTTTCCATTTCACTGTTTTACAATTCAAGTGCAAGGGACAGAAAAGGGGGAGGGGATAAATCACATTTGAAAAGATGTTTTAACTTTAATTACATGTAATATTAAAGAATTAATATTGACTTAGAGTATGTATTAAAAATTTTAGGAAGTTTCCTTCATTCTTCTCAAATCTTAAGACAATGATTCTCCACTAGACAGGGTCGGCAAGGGAGTCACAAATCTTTCAATCCTTCCCAGATTCTGGCACGTAGCCAACAAGGAATAAATGTTTCCTAAGAAATATTTGTTAACTATCATGAAGTTTCGATACACTCCAGTCCCGTCTGAATTTCATATGACCAAGGATAATCATGGCGAATCATAATTCTTAATATTCTGAATGTTACGCAAAGACAATTTCAGATCTAACTCAATTCAAGTCGTCCTTAGCTGTGGGATGCTTTAAAAAAAAAAAAAAAAACTTAACTGGAAGCTGGAAAAGTTGAGGTTTTCACATTAGTACCCAATTACTTTCAGTGAGTCACATTCCCTCTCCAAGGTTCACTTTTCTCACTTATCAAATAAGATTGAATGAGAGGAAATCTCTCCGCTCACACTTTCTCCAAGGGAGATTAGCTCCTAACAACCCTAGTGGAAATCAAGCTGTTTAACAGTAAAACACTGTTAAAACTGACAGTTCGGTATTAGTGTTGTTATTATTAGTGCCTCATGTCATTTTAAGTACCTTTTAAGTCACATAAGACTCCCAAGACCCTCATAGTAACCAAACATTATATGTAACTTGGTTTCTGTGGGGAAAAAAAAATCCATGATTAATATTACAAACTAAAATCTATAAACACAACAGTTTATTCTTTTGCAATTGTACATGTTCCTGGATGCTCTTTGTATAATTTATAGCTAAAGAAGTTAAAAGCCACAAAATCATTTCCTAAACTTTTGTGGCATATCAATTAAAATTTCGTACTTGCTGGACGCCAACTATCTAATAGATTTTCTTTTCTTAACTGATCAAGTATTTGACATCGTAAAGTTGTGGCCCAGGCTAAATCTACAAACTTCATAAATAACTAGTATTTTTACCATTTGTTAATAGAAAATGAAAAGAAATGACTGTATTTTTATGAGTTTTTATTTAAATTCAGCGAAGCAGGGAGGTTCGCTTTGCACTCTAGAATGTGGATAATCCATAAGTTGTGCACTTCTTTCTAGACGCCTATTGCTAAGGTCTTTTTTAGATTTAATGTTTTATGATAAAATATATACTTTTAGAAAGTATACTCTTTTGAAGTTTTTAACATATGCATTTCAAATAAGAAACAAATCTCTAGTCAAAGTCTAATAGTTTTGTTTTAAAAAAATATACTCTCAACATGGAAATGTGAGAATAATATGAATTTATGTATCTACTTATTCAAATGAGATTGAAAACCTATATGGACCGGGTGCTGCTGTGGTACAAAACAGAAGAATACATTTCACCTGAGTTGAAATTGCTTAGCAACTTATTGCAAAAGGCATATGTATATATTACAGTAAGGCTTTGGTCATCATGTTAATTTGGGGTATAGAAGAAAAGGGCTTTAGATATGCTAAGATGATTTCAAACTTAAAGCAAGCTAACAAAAAAAGTATATTCTTGAGGATACGGGAAACATTACCAGGACCTAAGATATTAACCTGCAAGTCATTAGTAAAAAGTGTAAAACATGAGGGATGTGCTTGAGAAGATAAAACAATAAAGCAACTCCAGTGTCCCAGAGAACAGAAGTGGCAACGATGAGGCTTTCAGTAAGTGACCCTATTATTTTCAATGGTTTGGGGCCAGCAGCCCTAATGTATTATAGCTTTCATTTTTAATATCAATACACAGAGGTTACTATCGATGAAGCTGATGACTGTCAAGGACTCCTAAAGGTTGGTCCATACCCCTCTCATGCACTTGCAACTTTTCAAATTACAACATCAGAGGAAATTAATGGTGATCATTGAAGCTCTTGTCCCTCTTGTTTCAGACCATCTAGGGCTCCTGGCTGTTCACCCAGGTTAGATTTCTGTTCCAGTGTTTTCCAGATCACCAATCCACCTTAAAATCAAGGGGCTCACTTCCATTGAAGCCTAGTATTTTTCTTCCCTACAATTTTGTTTGGCTAGAATGTGAGTTTTATGCTCAAGATAGATTTGCACAAATGCTGAGATGAATAAATTAAGTGAAAGTATCTTACAAACTTGAACTTAATAATCAGTGACATAATTGAAATAAAAACACTTTGACAACGTAATTCTGTTTGCTTTTAAATCAAAATTTAAAAGCATATTCAAAGGCAGAAATGAGTAATGTCAAAAGGAGGATGTTATGAGCTTAAGGCCTTTCAGAGATTATTTTTAGTTTATTTTTCTCTTCTTAAGCTAAGATTTTACACACCATCAGTTACTTAAAGTTGTCAACCTAAAGGAAATTTACCTTTCTCTTAGTTCACCATTTTCTTTTCACCATCCATCACTTTTCTGTTGTATTATCTAGAAAAATTGAAAGTATAGCCCCTGTGGCCCATGTTGAATGGAGATTGATGGTGCAACATCAGGCAAGGGGCTGAAGAAGACGGCTTTGAACATCAGTAGGGGTGCTGCTCAGAGATACAGGAAAAAATGGCACTTAGGACATCTAAAATATTGGGGGAAAAGAGGTGCAGGAATCAAGAAAACTATTTTCAGAAAATAGGCTGACAGGTTGCTACACGCATAATATTAAGCAAAGCTTAATTCTATTGGCTTCCTTACTGGCCTCTGTGTTTGATGGCAAGAGATGGCAGGCATACTAAAAGGCTGTTAAAGGGAAAGTAAAAGAAGAAAATCTCATTCCCCAGAAAAATGCATGGGCAAGGCAGCAATCAATGTCCACGTGCCGAGGGTTTTCCCATTCAGCCCTTCCACATTTCATTGTCACCACCTCCAGCTGTGTGACAGCTTTTACTTGGCACATTTTTATGCCTATTGATAAGTCTTCAGGGAAAGTTTTATTTATACTCAGAAAAGGTTTACTTTTTTTTTTTTTTTGAAAAAAGCAATAGAGTGTTTCACAAGATAAATCACAATGGGTAAGGTTATCTGTTGCCGAAGTAGGCTGATTCTGGGGATTACTGTGGATGACAAAGATCATGATCCAACAGGGATCTTCGTCAGATAAATATAACTGAAATGACTATTCTTGGGTAGAATTTTGCTCTGAAGCAGAAATTCAATACCAAAGGACTCAAAGTGTCAGAATTAGATGGTAGATGAAAGAAGAATAAAAAGATAACCCCAAGCTCAATTCACATTAATCAATATATCATTAGTTCCTCTTAACCCAGCTGTCATCATGCTAGAAATCTCTTTCTCAAAGAGGCTTCTCCTTTCTAAAACTTTAATATATCTCTTGGAATGGGTTCATAAATAAAGTACACAGGTACGCAATTTTTCTTTGTGACTAAAGGAAAGCGAAGGGTTTGTCCTCTTCAAGCTTCACTAGGAGGCTTACCATGAAACTCAGGTAGCAAAAGATGAACTGTCCAATACCCTTGTAAAATACTCATGAAGCCAAGCATATATTTATAAAATACTGAGAAAACCTCTGGAAACAAAAACAAAAGTAGATTATTTGCCAAAGTCCTCAGTGTGGGTGGTTTAGTGATTCACACTAACTGTACTTTCAATGGGGAAAGAGTTGAAAGGTGTTTTTGAGAAATGCATGGTTAGGCAATTTCAGTGTTGTATGAAAATGACAGTGTACTTATACAAACCCGGATAGTATAGCCTACTGCATCTGAAGTATATGGTATAGTCCAGGCATCCTCAAACTACAGGCCACATGCAGCCTACCTAGGACATTTATCCAGCCCGCTGGGTGTTTTTGCCGCAGCTGCCTGTCCTGCTTAGCAGCCGACTCGTCCCAGGGCCCATAGTCTGGCCCTCCAATGGTCGAGGGACAGTGAACTGGTCCCCTGTTTAAAAAGTTTGAGGACCTCTGGTATAGTCTATAGGCTACAAACCTATACAACATGTTACAGTACCGAATGCTGTAGGCAACCATAACACAGTGGTAAGTATTTATCTATTTCAACATATCTAAACATAGAAAAGGTACTATAAACATAGAGGATCCTAATATTATGGGACCACCACTGTCTATGTGGTTCATCATTGCTTAAAACATTGTTAACGAACGACTCTATATTTGAACCCACTCCACTAGATCTAAAAGGCACAGACCAACAAAGCTCCCCATGCCCTATAAAGGAGAAAAATACAGCCTCCACAGGTAAGTTCTAGATTTGACAAGAGATCTCCACTGAAAATAATAATAATAATAATAATAATAATAATAATAATAATAATGCTACCCTTATAATCATGTAATTTGTATATTGAATTGGCCAGATTCGGGGTCATCATTCCTTCTGTTCCTTTGTTTTAATTGACCTTTATCTTTCTACAGCAATCTAGAAACTGTAACAGGTTCTTGAAACTGGAAGACTACGGGACCATAGTGTTCTAAATTCATAAATAAAAACACTAACTCCTGAGTATTTTGCTGCTAATTTAGACCACTGCTTTTCAAATTACCTTTTGTGAAGAATTAGATTACCCATTTTTCTAATTTTCAATCTGTTGCAGACTGAAACTATAAAAGAATGAGATTCCTTTAAAAAAAAAAAAGTCTGAGCTGTTCATATAGTTACAGAGAGTGGGAGAGAAGCCCATGTTTTAGTAGCATCTAATATCATCCTTTTGATAAATGGCCCATATGATATCGGTGAGGAGAAGTCTACATAAATTTAGGTCTTCTGTTCTAAAATGTTAAATGTGACTAAGAGGGCAGAGCTAAAAATACTAGTATGAATGGAATTACAAAAACCAAAATGAGAAAACATAAAGGCTAGATCAAACCATTCTTTTGAAAAAATATTTTTAAAAATATTAAACAAATAAAAATGACAAGACTCATGGTAGCAGGAAACAATGCAAGCTAAAAAAATTTCAAATAAAAGAAGAAGGTAAAATTCAACCAAGAGTGATCCCAGGAAAACAGAATAATTTGCCCAATTGACAGGCAGTCCTGGAAGAAGACAGAATGTTTATAGAAAGCAGGAAAACAGAGCCCTTTGTGTTGGTCATTTAATTACAACTAATTCAATCATGTTAGAATATCAGCAACAGAAAATAGTAGATGCATAATGTGTAAAGCTCACTTGGTCCAAGAGGAAAAAAAAATTAACATCATCACTAAAAATTACACAATATATTACAAGATTACTTTATAAATTTAGACTGGGTAAGCACTAAAAAAAAACAAATAAGTTTAAAGGCATCCAAGTTCTGAACCAAAGCCGGTTTTAGTTTCCTTTCAAATGCCCCTCCAACCAACAGAGCCATTACGGTATTTGCCTGCATTCTGTGCTAAAGGGTGTGTTATATGCACATAGACACCTTATCCACAGCCTTAAAGAGGGAAGAAAGTTAGACCCATGGCAAAGACAGGAACAGATTTCCAAGAGATAAAGTGAGGTAAGTAGTGTAAAGCTCTTTCACTGTTCAATTGGAGAATAGGAAAAATGTCTGAGTATACTACCAGTCCAATATTTTATAGTAAAGCCAAACTTTTTATTGACATTTTCACAGCCATTCTTAAGCATGTTAAATATATAACAGAGCCCAATCCATTATCTTTTCCAAATGATTGGAAACAAAATATTTGACTCATAAAATTGAATAAGACTAACCATTTTTTTGTGATTAAGCCAGCCATGGTATGATCACCTTATCAAGGATTAATCTAAATAATAATGCTTTTCAAGGTTTATTCATCCAACAGGATAAATAATTAAATGTTATATTGAGAAACATAAGAAAAGAAACCAAGTGTGTCTTCGGTTTGAAACAAAGAAATAAATATAAACCTGCATGTATAAAATTTTGAAAAGGAGATAAAGAGGGGCAGACATTAAAATGTCAGGAATTTAATATAACCTATTCTAAAATGTAAGAGTTCCTGAAAGATAATAAGAGAAATGAAGAATGAAGACAGTGAAAGGAAGGCATTCAAGATCATGAATTCAAATAAAGAAAGAGGAGGTTTTAAAGCATAATCACATTTAAATAGCTGTCTTCTCGTTACCGTCTCTCCTCAACTCTGACCTCTCATTCACACGCTACAGGAAAATTAAATGACTCCAAGATGAAGCCAGCAGTTAAGACTATATCTCTAGTAGAAACTGGATTTCGATGACTGCAAATAATTCAGAGTGAAATACGGCTGCAGCAATCAGGCAAATGTTAAAAGTGGTACCACTGTCAGTAGAAAAGCAGCATGTAACTTGTGGGGGTGTGCAGCAAGAGAAAGCTGAGTTTATAGAAAGGTAGAAGAAAACAATATCAAGGACAGTGGGCAAGAGGAGAAAAATGAATATGAACAGGAGATACTCGCATTTGTATGAAAGGAGGCAAAAGAAGACAAAGTACAAAATAAATACAGAGTTAACTCTCAAGAAAAGCAGGTATATTTTAAAAGTGACAGATATTTAAAAATTTACAGGTGTTTTTAAATCCAGACCAAGAAGAATGTTCATAAATCAAAAAAATTACGCTAAAGAGATAAAATACAAATAAGGAAAAAATTAAAGACTTAGTGGACAGCGGAACCAACACCATGTCCCCATCTATAATTTATGGATGTTGATAGATAAATATAAGCCCTGGAAGAAAAGCCATATGTCTTCTTACCTCTTAAAAAAAATAAACTTCATATTACTCCATAGAAGGGATATTTATAGAAAAAAATCTAAAGTATAGCTAAAATTTTATAATAAATAAAAATGAGATTATTTGGGAAAAGAGACTACAGATCATAAATACAAGAGTTCCAAAGTATTCATGCCCTGAGCCAGACTGCAAATAGGAGCAGGCAAATAGTCATTGATTTACCTCAGTAACAAGGTAAACACTATAATTTTATTTTCTAGATAAGCATCAAATACTTGCAGTCCAATTGTAAGACTTTCTTTTCCCTACCTAAATTAACGAACACTTCTCAATTTTTCCTATGTCTTAAATGTTGCATACCCCTTCAAAAAACAATTAGATAAACCAAGGGCTTGAAATTAGAGGCCAACCATAACATAACAAGCAACAGTAAACTGCAGATGACAGGGCAACTGATGCTAAACACAGTCATACAAAAATAAAAATTTCCAAGTTACAGAACATTTTGTAAATCTCTTTCTAACCTTGTATATCTTGAGTGTGTTTCCCCCCTGTGGCCACTGAGTTTAATATTATGATCAAAAAGGTTGGGACCCATCTCCCTGGCAAAGAACTGTTTGTGGTGGTCACTGCAGGCTTTTCATCTTTCCTGTTACACAGCTATGGGGAAATGAACAGGACGGCCATTTACTCCAGGTTATTATCAGGCATCAGTCAAGCCAATTGACCAAGAAAGCAAAAAGCATCCAAAGATAAACTCATAAGATGGTGAGGTTAGGTTTAAAAGACAAATGAGCAAAAGTATATAAACCTAGGATTCATAAAAACATTCTAAAAGCTCAGTGGTGACTAGGTAACAAGCTCAGAGGTAGGCACCTGTATTTTTATTTCTTTGCAGCTTGTGCTCCTTCTAGCTAATCCTGGAGATCATTTTAACTGCCACTAATTCAGCCCGCCTGCTCTCCAATCAGCTTTAACATTCAGGGGAATACTGATCTCGTTAGGGATATTTCTTCTGCGCAACTACAATTCAAAAGCAGCCCTACCTTCCTCACTTCTTTTTTTTTTTTAAATTAATTGATAGCTGTATACATTAATGCAAACATGGGGTACATCGTACTGTTTTCATACACAATTTGAAATGCTTTCATCAAGCTGGTTAACATAAATTTCATGTCATTTTCTTAGTCATTGTATCAAAACATTTATATTCTAGTTCTAGAAAAGTACACTTGTACCCTTGTTAGACAGATACATAGGTGATCTTTCTGGTCACCCTCCCACCACTCAACCGCCCTTCTCCCCTACCCATCCCCACCCCCGCCCCCAATTAGTGGGCTAGAATTAAGTTGTATCTTTCGTTTGAGAGCTATAGATTAGTTTCATAAAAGGGCTGTGTACATTGGATACTTTTTCTTCTTCCTGAGATTACTTTTTTTTTTTTTTTCCAGTTTTTGGCCAGGGCTGAACTTGAACCTACCACTCTCCCCAGTATATGGGGCTGGTGCCCTACTCCTTGAACCACAGGTGCCACCAAGGATTATTACTTTTCTTTATTTGTAATAAGCAGTATTCTACGGGCGCCATACTTATTAATTTGTTTTTGCCTTTCAAAATATCCTATTGTCCCCATTTGACAGATGAGCAAATTGAGGCACAGAGTGATTCAGTAGCTCACACTGGGGATGAAGTTATTTGGTGTTACAGCCAGAATTTGAACTCAGGCAGCTGCTCTTAATAAGATCATATACCCTCTTTCAAGTAGAAAACACTTACCAAAGCATACTCAGTGTTGCATTTTTAGAAATGGGCATTCTAGGATCTCATCCGGGGTCAGGTTTTTGTTACCTAGTTGTGAATCCTGTGTTACTTCTTGCTTTTTCTTCTTTCCTTTATTATTAAGAATTTTTCTACAATAATTGAATCTACTGTGTTAGGGGAAAGAATAGTTGTTCAAGTGTTAAATGAATTACTGAGTTGCCTGCACTCACTGCAGAGTCATAGGAAAAGTTTGTTGAACAAATGAGTACTAGGATCAGGAACGGCTAATAGAGGCAGGGAAACCCTCAGTGAAACCAGGTTCAAAGTGAAGGGATAAGTGTGCTTTGGGTTGTATGGAATATCATGGCCAAGCTAAGTTTTGCTGTTTTATTATGTCTGCATGAGATCAGAGCCTCTGCCAAGTTTGCCAGCCTTTTTGCAGGTGATGTTTTGTAACTAAAACATAGATTAAACTGATCCAGATATTTCTACTTGAGTATCATAGTTCAAGAGCCCCTGGCATGGTGAGAGGCAGTGTGTTTTGGGGCTTGGTATGTAGGAGCTTAAGCCATGCCCCCAGGATCTGAATTCTGACTTCACTACATTTCTACTTCCAGCTGTGTGATCTTGGGTAAGTAGCTTAAGCTCTGGTGCCTTCATTGCCCCATCTATAAAGCGAGGCTCAAACTAGTACGTATGCTACTTGAACCGGCATGAGAATTAAATGAGATCATACATACAAAGTTTGTGCACAGTGACAATAAATGTTGGGTGTTGGGACAAACAAGTGCCAGTTGTAGGCCATAATCATAAGCAGGTGACCAGTCATGCTAATTTTAAAAAAGAATAACTCAAGGATGGCACCAGACTTTTAGGTCTTTATATCACTAAATATATGGACTGGAAATTGTACAATGACAGTCCAATAATTACTCTCATGGCAGTTAAACACATCTTTTTGCTATATGTTTCAAAACATCTATGTCCTATATATTTCAAAGCTCCTCTTCCTGAGGAACTCAGGGTTCCTTGAAGATTTATGGTTTAAACTTGTAACCCAGTCTTCTCGGTGATCTGCAACATTTGCTCCCTCCTGTACCAACTTGCTGTGGCGGGTCCTCAGGTTGGAGCTGATTTTGCAGTGGCACCTAGTAGGAGTAAGGTGGCTCTTAGAACTGAGACCTCCCACCCCAGCAATGAGCCTCCTTCTACTACACAATACTGCCTCCTGCAGATGGAAAAAGTTATAATTTCCTCCTCTTCTGTGTCTGCTTTAATGGTCTTTGATCTTTAATCAGGTCTATGGTATTTAGTAAGTAGACCTTTAAGAAAAAAATATACATTCATGCTCCTTGGAGCTCTGCTCAGGCAACTAACACAGTGACCCCAGAGTTAATTACTTGGTTATGTCACAACTGAGAAGAGGATGGGACCCGGCTAGGATTTTTAGCACCAAAAAGATGGAGGATTGGGGTGGGGGTATATTTGTATTGCTCAATGGTGACATCTGTTGACACAGATCAAAATACCTACGGTGCATATCACAAGGGTACATGTCAAATCTATTAAGAGTAGAGTATAGATGTCTTGACACAACAATTAAGTAAGCAAGATAAAGGCTATGTTAACCCATTTGATGTAAGGACTCCAAATTGTATATAAAATCAGCACATGGTACCCCATAAATGCACTAATGTACACAGTTAGGATTTAATAAAAAAATAAAGTGGGTGGGGAAAGGCTTTGGGATTAACAAATACACACAGCAAGAATACAAACCAACCACAAAGCAATTGACACAGAAGGAAGCCATCTGCTCCTGTTTGAATTGTTCTCCCTGATGCAAGGATTGAATTAACCTTAGCTAAGATAAAATTAAATGGTAACAGAGTCGATAACTGTGCAGATATCCATCAACATGTCTAATTTAGAGACAAGCAATGTATTCTGATCAGCTTAGGAGAACTGAGGCCTATACCCACATACATGCACCTTGTGAGATATCTGGGATTTCACTGTGTGAAATATCACACAGTGGTAGGACCTGGACCAGGATCAATTTGCTGAATCAAAATCCAGAAGACTTTTCCTTCAAAACAATGATTCCTATTTGTCTCTCTTACTTGTGGAAAAGGAACCTTATCTGCTTATCTCAGCCTGCTTCTCTCCTCCCTCCTTCCCTCCTTTCTACTCCCCCCCTTTTATTTTTCTCTCCGTTCATTTAATAAACATGAAGCAGGCACTGGATTGGGCACCAGTGATGAGCATGATGTGGCCTAGATGTGAAGACGTTTATCAGTTTTCAGAGAGCCATTCCTTCCCATTCTACCATATGATCACTGACTCACCTGGCACAGGCTGTGGTGTCACAGAAATGGGAAAGATGGCATCTGGCTGGGAGAATTGTCGGCCAAGGAAACATTCACTGAGGATGGAGTCTTTGAATTTAGTCTTCAAAAGTCAGTAGAGGTTTCTCAGCAAATGTAAACAAATCTAACAGCAATGAGATAAATGGTATCTGGGAGAATGGCAAACCCTCTGGTGTGCCTTAGATAGTGGCTACATGTTAGGGAGCAGAAGATGAGCTGAGAGTGATAAGTTGGCCACAAGGTAAGAAAGGTCTTGATGAAGAGTTTGACATTTATTTTACAGGCAACAGGGAACTATTGAAATGATTTTTAAGCCGTCAAAGATTTAAGAGCAAACACACTTTAGGGGTAAACTATTCTGGCCACAGGGTGAAGAATGGATTGGAGGGGAGCAAGGCTTTAAGTAAGAAACTAGCTGGGAAGCAGGTGCCCTTGTGTGGAGCCAGAAGGCTCAAATTTCTTGTTTTTTATGTAAACCTTTTGGAGGTCACATGTGGTAAATATAAAGAACACACACTTTTAAAGAAATCAGATCTAAATAAAATCTCACCGAGTAGCTATGTACCCATGGAAAATTAGTAGACTTCTATGGGTCTGTCTGTACATCTAGAGTGTGAAATTAGTAACATCTGCTTCAGAGGACCAGTGTGAAGATAGATGAGGTATTGCATTAAAGGTCTAGAACACGGAAAGTACTAGAGAAATGGTATTATCTCTCTACTCTGCAGATCCAGGTCCTGTTTTTCTTCAGTCTTCAGATGGACATACTAGTTTTTCATGAAGTAAATGTGTGCAGGAGAGACCATGACATGCATTAACAGGCTGCATCAGAGTTGCAAAATTTCATATAAATTTATGTTTACATCAGCAAGAGTATGAGACACACATACATACCCTCCCCACAGCTGAAAATACAAAATCTTCCTGTGGAATATCACACACAGAAATCAGTATGTAAACAGGAGATCCTTTTATGAAGATTTCCAGGTACCCCAGTTGCTACATTCCACTGCACCAAGGATTACACCAACACTTCCATCTCTTTTTTGGCCTCCAGTTGCTGACCACGGAAGTGACCTCTTGCCTCCTCCATTTTAAATTTAGATTTTGACATCATCTCCTGGTTTGATCATGGGTCATGGTATATGGCCAAGTTCACATGGCTGTTTTCCCCAACTTCAGCTTCCCTCTAATCTGCTCTCCTGACAGTTTTCATTCATTCTTTACAGAGTGCATAACACCTACCCTGCCTTTTTTTTTTTTTCAATTCATGGAAATGAATCAGATCTGTGATGGCGTCATTCAAAAGAGAAAGCTAATTAAAAAGGTCTCCTTTCCTTCCTCTAAGAGACCTTGCAGTAGTTTCCCCTTTTAGGAGATGGAAGCCAGGAAGGAAGGTCTTCAGTGCAGCTGTGAATAGAGAGTGCTGGCTAAGGTTTGGGGGACAGAGGGGACTCATTCCCAGTTAAACTGTTAGCTTCCTAGGGACATATCTGAAGCTGTTTGGTCTCTTTCAAGGTCAGGATAAACAGAATAACCTCAGGCCACTCTAGCCAGAAAAAAACATGTAAAAATATGAAATTCTTACTAGCTGTAGAGTAAGCATGATTATACAGGGAAAGATATTTCCTAGGAGACACTCATTCTGAAGTGAAAGCTTTAATAAATGTTGATGCTTACATGACTCTTACTGTGCATCAGGACTCACTCCAAAGGGTTTGATCATCACAACCACCGAAAGGAGTGAGTATTGTTATCACACCCATTTTATAGATAAAGAAATGGAAGTACAGACTTGCCCATGAAGTCACACCTAAATAAAGTCCCACTCAATAACTATGTGGTTGTGGAAAATGAGTAGACTAATGTGGATCTGACTCTATGTCTATAATGTGAAATTAATAACATTTACTTAGAAGACTGGTGTGAAGGCTCGGCGCCTGTGGCTCAATCGGCTAAGGCGCCAGCCACGTACACCTAAGGTGGCAGGTTTGAATCCCCAGCCCAGGCCTGCCAAACAACAATGATGGCTGCAACCAAAAAATGGCCAGGTGTTGTGGCGGGCACCTGTGGTCCCAGCTACTTGGGAGGCGGAGGCAGGAGACTCGCTTGAGCCCAGGAGTTAGAGGTTGCTATGAGCTGTGATGCCATGGCACTATACCCAGGCAGATAGCTTGAGGCTCCGTCTCAAAAAAAAAAAAAAAAAAGAAGACTGGTGTGAAGATGAATGAGATAATGTCACTGACACATGGTTATTCAACTTGCTATTGTCAGAATCGGAATTTAAACATAGAATTTTGCTCTTAACTGGCCTTAACTTAACTTGAACCAGTGTGTGAGAGCAAGGAGGAAACTCTACAGCATGTGGACCAGTGTAGTGATGATCTAAAAACATGTCATATTTAAGTTAATTGTCAATATTTTCAAATTGAGGCAATTTTCCATAAAAATATAGATTTCTAACTTCTATTTTAAAAAATGGAATTTCACAAAAACTGGAGCCAAATGTTACATGGCAACAATGCCCTGGATCTGAGTGGCTGCTACTGTTTTGAACTGAGCTATGCTGTCTCTAGTTTGCTATAGGCCCCACCACGCCCTATTGTCTCTCCCGGACTAGGCCATTTGACTTCTTATTCCAGCTTCATTCATTTGCATTTCCCATCTGGTACCATAGTCCTAAAAATATTTGAGCTTATTGCTCCTTCTGAAGTGCCAGTAGTCTTTTCTTTAAGGCCAAAGTCAATCTATATCATATTGACTTTTGGCAAAATTTCTCAGCAGGCTCAAGCTCAGTTTTTCTCCTGTAAAAAAATGGGTATAAGTAATATTTCGTGGTTTCTTCATTTAAGGATTGAGAAAAAATAACACCTGTCCTGTCTAGAGTTGTTACAAGAGTTCATTGGGATAGTGCCTGTGAACACACCCTGTGGACCATCAAGGACTCTCAGGACCTACGGCACTGCTAAGGATTGCAAAGCTCTTTGTATTTCAAAGTCACTTTTATCTATAAAGTCTCCTTGACTGCTCTGACTAGCTGTCAAGTAAAGCAAGCAATATAATCTTTATACTCTCTCCAGCTGTACCTTCCATTCTGTAGAATTAGAAGCTGAAGTCACAGAGGGTGAAATGACTGGTCTAATGTTGACCAGTTGTGTAAGTACTGAAATGGAATGAGATCTTCATGGAGGGAGATTCCTCTTCCAAGAGACTAAGATGCTACATTCCAAATAGATCATCCTCAAACTCTAAGGCCCCAATCTGAATCATAATTTGACATATGATTTTCATAATCTTAAAAGCAACCCTGAACATTATCACAGTAGATTGAAAAAAAACACTGGCCCTTAGTGCAGAAGCTACACACTCTGGGCTTTCTCCCATGTTCAGACACTCAGTATCTTTGTGACCTTGGGCCAATGACTCAATCCTATGAACCTCAATTGCTTCATTTTTACAATGGGGATGATGTTACCTACTCAGTCTGCCTCGCAAATTTGCTGAAACTCAACTGAGATGCTATCATTGGAAACATGATGCTAGTGTACATTAATATTATATCAAAGTCTCCCAGCTAAAGACTAAGCATCCCTAGGGGATGTTGTAAACTGTCCTCTCTGGCCTAGGTGCTTTTGCAGTTCTCACATGAGGATTCAGGAACCAGTGAACAGTAAGACATCAGCCATCAGATAGTTCCAGACAAGGCAGCAGAAGATGCAACCATGAAAGGAACATTTTGGGAGGGATTGCTATTGAAAAAATGAAAAATGATATTCAAGTTATTTGCTTTTCATCTATATAGACATAAGTCTAACCATCCCTGGTCATCAGTGGGTACTATCAGAAGCTAAGAATCCCTACTGGAGTAAAGAAAATGTCCACTTGAATTCAAAAGATATGGTTTTAAATTTTGGCTCAGTTCTTTGGAAACTGTGTGTCCCTGGGTAAATTACTTTTCACCTCTGGACCTCAGCTGGGTTGCGGTAATCAAAGGCGTTTTTGGAATTAGTAAGCATTTATATTACTTCTCTTCTTTGTCATGAGCTGTATTATGACACATGAATTTCCACTGGACACATTTACAAGGTTAGTATTGTATTTGATTTTATAAACTTTCCTTTTTCTCTCTTCTTCTTCTTCTTCCTTTACCCAATCATGGGGAGCCAGGCTGACCCCCCTTCATTTTACCCCAAGTCACTCTGCCCAAGTTGAGGGCATCTTGATCTCCTCAGGCTGAAAATGCTCAGGGAGTAAACAGGGGGTCCTTAACAGCAAGAAAGTTTTATCCCCTTAGTGTAGTTTTGTTTCTGCCTCTGAGTTCATGCTGCAGGAAGTATTTGGGTGAGCTTTGCTGTCTCTTTTCCTTACAGAGTCTCAGAGTCGATCCTAGAAAAATTCCTGTCAAACTAAACAAACAAATGATTCACGGAAGAACAGCAGAAAAAAAGTTGGCTGCTTGTTCTCTCTTTCTAGTTAATGAATTGAATTGATACAGGAACTTCATCGTGTTCTCAGGGAAATCCTGTTGGCTGGTGCTCACTCCTCAGCACCACTAAATTTAGGTCACAGCTCAGTGAAGAACAATTACAGATCCTTAATAAAGGGTAATTCACCCAGAGACATCAAGCAGGACAGCTGTAATTGGTATGGGGGTGGGGAGCAAGGAGTGGGGACCCATGTTGACAGAAAGTCATTTTCCAACTTGCCTTGTGGCATATGCCAGTCCTCACTTTTATGGCAAGTAGAAGCTGAACTTAATGGAACCTCTTCTGAATTAGCCAGGATTAAAAAGGACCTGAGATAGAAGCACGGTAGCAGGAAGAGAGAATTCAGAGGTTCTGCCTTTGAATCCTGGTTGCACATGTTTCCCCCAGATGAATCTTCCACCTTCCCCTCCACCTTCCCCTCACCTCACTCTACTCTTTAGTCATACAGAATTATGTGGCCGGTCTCAAAATGTACTTTCTCTGTCCTCTTTGTCTTTGCCCACCCTGCTCATCTGGGCTGGTATGTTTCATTCTTATTCTTGCTTTAAAACCTAGTTCTTTCATCGCCTCTTCCAGAAAGCTTTCTCTGACCCTCCAAGGCAGAGTATGATGCCTTGTTCTGAGTCCTTGTTTGATTTCTTTATCAGACTGAGTTCCATCAGGACAGACTGTGTCACAGTATTCCGGGTGCCCCAGTGGTAACATATATCATTGAAATCAATTTTCCTAGAGTCTTAATTACTTCTTTGTTTTGATGAATACAACATATTTCTCAGTTCTTATACACTTGCCATTTTAATGAAATTTTTCTTGATACTTTCTATTGTGGAGTTGACCTGTGCCCTCATAAATATGTTGAAGTCCGAACCCTTGATACTTGTGAGTATTCTCTACTTTAAGATCCTACATGATTTCACTGAGATCTGATCATGGCATTTGTCTCCTCAAAGTATTCAGTAAAGACTCAGTCTTTAGGGCTAAACTTTTCACTCTAAAGTCTGAATTGTATCTAATTATTCTCCTTTTCAATATTCTATCATCTTATTCTTTATCCAGTTTCAAATGCTCATAACTTTTCAATACACTGTTTTTTCATTCTTGCAAGCATTTTTTTTGTACAATCATCCTAATATCTGAGTCCTCTTTCCTGTCTTTACCATCTGCTTAACTCTGACATATCTTTCAAGATTTGACTCAGCCACCATCTTCTCCATGAAATCAGCTCTGATCCCCTCACAGACGAAATAAGGTATCCTACTTTGGGCACCCATAACATTCTGTGGCTACTGCTAATGTCATACTTACTACACTTTGTACAGGGTGCTAACATTAGTCTCTGAGAAATCCAAGGGCAGGAATTCAATCTTATTACTACAGAAGCTGGGTCTCAAGCATCTCAGTAACTAAGAAAATGTTTTTAACTAAAAGTCTATATTAACTAATTATGTGCTATTCAAGTAGAGAGGAGATTGTAACCAAAATGAAAATGATTTCACTACTTTGCCTATACAGTAGAACCTCTGTAAATTGACCACCCAAGGAAATGTAACAAAGTGGTCAACGTGGGTGGCACCTGTGGCTCAAAGGAGTAGGGTGTCAGCCCCATATACCGGAGGTGGCGGGTTCAAACTGGCCCTGGCCAAAAACTGCAAAACAAAACATTAAGCTTCAGAGTTACTTTTCTATCACAAACCACTAGAAAATGTAATATTTACTACAACAATATTTCAGCACAGAACAGCAGACAGCGCAGCACTATGACCCCCATACAATTGGAAGTGAGTGAGGTGAGCCCCCTCACCCCTGGCTTTTTACCTAGAGGCAATTTGTAAGCCATTGGGCAAAAGACAGGGGTTGAAACAACCTGGTGTTCTCCCGGGTTGAGGAGTTTGGGGCAGAAGTGGAGGTAGCTTGAATTTGGTTGGGAAAGTACATGAGAAGATGAGCTGCTCCAGGCTCCAGGAGGTTGGGCAAGGAACAACTTTGAGGACAGAAGGATTATCAGCAAGCCCTAAGCTAAAATATCACCTAAGCTCACACAGAGCTGAGGAATTGGTTGAATTCCTGCCAGACAGAGGAGAGCGACAGTATTGAATGCTCAAGGATTTTGTTAAAATGCCAGAAAGATCACACCTGAAGGGGGTTCAGAACTATCCCCAGACCAGGCTTCATAAACCTTAAAAATAAGCTTAGGAAATAGCCAAATGGATCCACAAAGTCTTTGTGTGTCACTCTAGGCAAC
>CAUYQV010114959.1:0-20066 GCA_963574575.1 Galagoides demidoff
CAGAAGATCTAAAGAAAGTGAGCAAGTGGTCGGGGCAGGAGGACCCGGTAGTACCGAGACCCATGACACGAGGCACTGGGCATGTTTGAGGAGACCGGGGACATCGTGGAAGTTGGGGGGGGGGGGAGTGACAAGAGAGAGCAGAAGCCGAGAGATCAAGGGCTGGGGTGCAGCAGGGCACCGGGCCAGGCGGGGAAATGAAGGCACGAGAGAATCTTTAGATGAACAAGACAGACATTCTCCCTTACTTTACAGAGAACTAGTCCAGCAGGGAGGAGCGCCATCTAGAGGAGAGGACTCACAAACCTGATGAGCCCCATGAAATGAAAGTGCTAGGACGGGAAGGCCCTGCAATGAAGGACTTGAACGTGTCTAAGAGCTCTGGGCCTATCTTCTTTTAAAGGAAGAGTTGGAACAGGGGGTAGAGCCTTCCCAGGACAGAATATGGACCAGGCAAAGGCCCAGGGTCAGAGAGTGGAGTGCATTTCAGGCAAGGAGCTCCAGGAAGCTAAGTGCTGAGTCTATGGAGAGGGGAGCTGGGAAACGAGATAAAGCAAGACGGGCTGGACCTGAGAAGCCCTCGGCAATCACGTATGGACTTTGGTCCATGACTAAGGTGACCAGATTTTAACATTGGTAAAGCGGGACACCATTGATCAGGGTGGGGTGGGGGTGGGGCGGAGGAGGGGTGTGTTCTTGATTAAAAATTTGGTCTATACCGAGCAACAAAAATTTTCATAGAACACAAAAATAGTACTGTATTTTTTTAAAATTTCAACATAAGTACAATTTACAAATATAATACATTAAAAAAAATATGTATAGGGCGGCGCCTGTGGCTCAAAGGAGTAGGGCGCAGGTCCACCTGGGTGACTTTGCCCAGGAGGGGAGTAGGGAGTTTACATTAGCCTTTTCATTTCCAAATGAAGTTACATTAACCTCTTCATGCCCAAATGGAGTTACTTTAACCTTTTCAGCAGCCAAGAAAACCGCATATTCCCTTCCCGTTGCTCCGCCCTCCCCCAGATTGTCGTGCATTCTTTCCAAAAATCAAGAGTTTTTTAAAATGCCACGGGACACAGAACAAATTGTTAAAAATCGGAACTGTCCTGCCAAAAGCAGGATGTCTGGTCACCTTATCCATGACCTAAGAACAAGGGGGAGCCCCGTTAAGCGATGAAGTGACATGACCAGACTGGGTTTTAAGAGGGCCACAGCAGCAGACAATTTAGTATAGCTGAAATGCAGAGTTTGGAAGGGAAGTGGCAAGAGATAGCGCTAAGTAAGTTGACTGAGGCCTGGCCATGGAGGAAGAGATCTGGAAAGGTTCTTCTCACCTATAGCTTTGTTTTTTAAGGACAAAGAAAAAGGATAGGCAATCCAGCTTGTGCTGAGGAAATTAATCGACCTCTCCCTTGCAAAGTGTCCCTTCTTTCCCCCTTAACTTTATTTTCGTGACCAATGAGGCTGAAAGTTACTCTTCCGTCTTATTCTTAGCATCACACTCACTGCCAGGACTGGGTCACCTGCACTGTAATTCTCACACTTTCTGCAGTGGGGGTAACAATCCCCTGGTGACCTTACTCAAATGCCAATTCTTATTCAGCGCACTGGCTGGGACAGGGCCTGAGATCTTGCATTTCTAACCTGCCCCCAGGTAGTGCTTGTGATACTGGTCTATGAACCACACTCTGAACAGCAAAGCCTGCACAGGTCTAGAGCTAGACAGGTGTTCTTGGCTTTCTGAAGATATAACAGCAGAGCTAAAAATACAAAACAGACAAACAGAAGCAGCCTCTGTTACTTTGCTTTGTTTTCAGAGAACCTGAATGTGACACGTCTTTCCAGAAAGTGACTTCGGGAGCTGTTCATGGTATAAGTGAATTGGAAGCAATTCAACCCCAGCAACCCTGCTCCTCCCAGAAGCGCACGTCTGCAGGCTTGGACTGTGACCCTGCCCCACAGTGACACCTGCTGGTGGATTAGTGGATTACATTTTAAGTATAGCAAAGTGAAGAAATTTTCTACAACTCCTTTGCTTGAAGTGCATCCTTTAGTTATAACAGGAACCTTCTTAAATGCCTTGATACACATTAGGTTTGAGCAGCGGTATGCTGATATATGTTTAACAACCAGCTGTCCAGGAAATAAAACACCTGAGTATGTGTGTGTGTGTATCTTATACATTTTACTGATATAGAGGATTATAGCACAGGGCTCACAAATAATAAAATGTGCATCACATTTTGTTGTAAATTCTGTATAGAAATTGCCATAAAATGCCATAGCTTATTGTTACCAAACTTAGTGGATTGCTTTCTCACCTATAATTGCAATTGAATCATGTTTTGACAACAGCTGACTATGAATAAATGCCTGATTACTCTGCGGTTTGTCAAAGAAGCCACACAGGTCCTTGATGATGTGAATAGAGTTCTGATATGAATGTTGGTTGGTATTTTTAGTTACATTTGTAAATAAGACAACAGTGAAACTGCTAAGACATGTTAGAACCTGACTCATTTGCCAGGGATGTGAGCGTAACTTCTCTGCAGAACAGGATAACACAGTTGACCCTTGCATAACATAGGGGTCATGGACACCTACCCTCAGCACAATTGAAAATCTGCTCCAAACTGTTGACTCCTCAAAACCTTGACTACTAATAACCTGTTGTTGACCAGAAGCCTCACCAATAACCCAGACAATTAATGGATATTGCATATATTATATATATATTATATGCTATATTCTTACAACAAAGTAAACTAGAGAAAAGAAAATGTTATTAAGAAAATCACAAGGGGTGGGGCTGTGCACAGTGGCTCACACCTGTAATCCTAGCATTCTGGGAGGCCGAGGCAGGTGGATTGCTTGAGCTCAGGAGTTTGAGACCAGCCTGAGCAATAGACACTGTCTCTAAAAATAGCCAGGCATTGTGGCAGGCGCCTGTAGTCCCAGCTACTTGGGAGGCTGAGACAAGGGGATCACTTGAACCCAAGAGTTTGAGTTATAACTCCACAACACTCTACCCAGGGTAACGAAATGAGACTCTGCCTAAAAAAAAAAAAAAGAAAAAGAAAAGAAAGAAAGAAAGAAAAAATCATAAGGAAGAGAAAATACAGTAGAACCTCTATAAGTTGACCACCCAAGGGACTGAACAAACTGGTCAACACATGGAAGTGGTCAACATAAGGTCAACTAGGCCTACTGTGCTGATACATAGAAATAGTGCACATTCAGTCTGTGAAACTTAGGCCAACTTAAGGACGTGGTCGGTGTTGGGAGGTGGTCAGGTATGGAGCATCTACTGTGTATTTACTAATCATTAAGTGGCAGTGGGTCATCACAAAGGTCATCATCCTCATCATCTTCACATTGAGTAGGCTGATGAGGAGGAGGAAGAGAAGAGGTTGGGCATGCTGTCTCAGGGTAGGAGAGACGGAGCAGGTGGAGGGGGTGAGACAGGAGCAGTGTGGGCACACTTGCTATTAACTTTTTTTTCTTGCTATCAACTTTTATTGACAAAAGCTCCTCATATAAGTGGACCTCCCCAGTTCAAACCCATGTCATTCAAGGGTCAACTATAGTTCTGAATACCAGAAGACTAGCTCTTCATTTTCTAGCTATTCATAATGTACCAGCTACAGGCAGGACACGAATCTACAACACACCTTTCTATGGTATTCCCCCATACCTATACAGTAGACAGAAATAATCTCACAGTAAAGGCAATAGGAAATTATATTAAGATATTTAGTAAGTGATTAATTTTAGTATTTTTAACCTTTATTTTAATATAATTTTTTTAATTGTAAATTTATAGTAATTTATTGTAAGTTGAGGACTAGGGGTTTAGTCCTAAAAAAAAAAAAAAAGTCAACAAAATGTGGCAGAAATCATCATGGAATCACAGTGGACAACAGAGGACTATTTCTGATGTGGGGAACAGTGCAAAGAAAGTACTGAAAATGGGCTGTCCTACCAAAGAGTAGAGGTTAGCAGGGACATCGAGGGGACAAGGTATGGGGGGGAGAGGAAGGGAGAATGACAAGATTGCCAGAAGGGGAGAGGTAGGAAGGTAGAACAGACTCCTGGCCCTCAGATACTCTCTTCAGAACTGCCCATGCCTCTGATCAGGCTCCTATTTGACAAGAGGGTAACCAGAATGTGAGAAAGGATCAGGAAAGATGTTCCATCCTTGGAGCATGTTCACCAGCACTGAAGTGAGAGAAAAAGGGAGACATTAACCTCTGCACCCCAGAGCTGACCCAGATCTCTTCCAAAGCAAGACAGTACGGTGAAGCCTGTGCCCTTGATTGGTCTTAGTGACAAGTCTTAATCTATTTACTCCCCATCTAAAGGGAAGAGTGGCTGTGTTTGTTTAATTAGGATTTAGTTGTTTTAAAACCAGAAAATCTATAGGTCAACAGACCAGGAAGGGCTTTTTAGAAATCATCTAATCCAGTTCTCATATTTCACAAATAACTATGAAAATTGACTGAGACTTTTGTATCCAGGAACATGGAGAAGTATTTTTTCCATATTTCTTCTGAAAAGTACAACTTTTTACCCTTTGTACTATATATAAAATAAACGTTAGAAGACTGTGAAGGTGGAGAGAAGGCACACTGACTCAGGAACACACGATTCATAAAATAACATAGTGGAGAGCTCCCTGGATTTGCTTTTAACCTAATATGTACCAGACTTAGAGCTCAAGAAGCAGGCCGTTAACGAAGACCAAATGATCAAGAAAGGAAGAGCCTAGCAAGATGGAAACCCATTAGATAATAACCCCGCCACTCTAGTCAACAACCTCGGGACCAAAAATGAGAAATGAAAAAGGAGACTTTTTACTGTAATAATTTTACAGAAATGAAAAGGAGTATAAAAGAGCACTATGAACAACTGCATGCCAACAAATTGGATAACCTAAATCATGAATTGCTAGAAATATACAACTTAGCAATGTTAAATCAGGAAGAAATAGAAAATCTGAATAGATCTGTGAGTTGGTTTACTAGGTCTGCCATAAAATGCCAGACTAGGTTGCTTAAGTAGAAAGTTATGTTCCCACTGTTCTGGAGGCTGGAAGTCCAAGATCATGGTGTTGGCAGATATGGCTACTTCTGAGGTCTCTCTCCTTTGCCTCTCTCTCTTAATTCCCAATGTGACTTCACTGGGTTTTCTTATTAATATGTGCACTCACATATTAATATCTCATGCCTCTTCTTATGTCTTAATCTCTTCTTATAAATATACTAATTGTAATCAACTAGGTCAACCCCCTAAGTCTCATTTTAACTAATTACTGGTTTAAAAGCCTTGTCTCCAAATAGAGTCACATTCTGGGGGTGGTGGAGGTTAGGGCTTCAAAATATGAATGGGGGTGGGAGGAGGACAATTCAGCCCCATAGCAAAGATATGCATCAGTAATCAAAAATCTCCCAAAGACCTTCTAAATGATTTCACTGGTGAACTCTGCCAAACACTTTTCAAAAATTAACACCAACCATCTAAAACACTTTCAAAATACTGAAGAGGAAAGAACACTTTCCAACTCATTCTATTAGGCCAGACTTAACCTGATACCAAAGCCAGACAAAGACACTACAGAAAAGAAAACCATGGGCCAAAATCTCTGATGAATATCAATGCAAAAATACTAGTATACAGAGTTCAGTGGTGCATTAAAAGGATTATACATCACAAATATGGGAGATTTCTTCCTGGAATTAAAGGATGATTCAACATACAAAAATCAAATCAGGGTAATACACTACATTAACAAAATGATAGGATAAAATGATTTAATATATGATTATCTCAACATGTGCGAGAAAGAACGCTTAGCAATATTCAACACCCTTTCATGACTAAAAACAATTAACAAACTAGGAATTGGAGGAAATCACCTGAATATCACACAGACCTTACAGAAAAACCCACCATATTCCAAGTTTTTTCCCTAAGCTCAGGGATACGACAAGGATGCCCACTTTCACCACTTCTATTCAATATAGTAATGAAACTCTGTTTTTTAGAGCAATTAGGTAAGAAAAAGAAATACAAGGCTTTCTACTTAGAAAGAAAGAAGTAAAATTATCTCCATTTAAAATAACAATCTTATGTGTAAAATTATTAAAGATTTCATTTACAAAATGATGATAACTATTTAATAAATTCAACAAACTCACAATCAACATGCAAACACCAGTTGCATTTCTATACACTAACAATGGGCAATACAGAAAGAAAATTACTTACAATAGCATACAGGAATATAATATTTAGGAATAAACATAAGCAAAAAGGTGAAAAACTTGCACAATAAAAATTACAACACATAGCTAAAAGAAATTAAGGAAGATGTAAACAAATGGAAACACATCTCATATTCATGGATTGGATGACTTAATAATCTTAGGATGTCAATACTACCCAAAGTGAGTACGGATTTTATCTAATCCTTATAAAATTTCAATACATTTTTTGTAGAAATAAAAAGAAAATCTAACCTAAAATTTATGTTTCACATAAATCTCAAAAGACCTTGAATAGCTAGCACAATCATGCAAAAGAAGAGCAAAGATAGAATTTTTACATTTCCTGACATCAAAATTTATGACAAAGCAACAGTAACTAAAAGAGTGTGGCACTGGCATAAAGACAAACATATAGACCAATGGAATAGAAACCCCAGACAGAACCCCTTGTCAGATGATTTTTTTTTCTTTATTTATTGAGACAGAGTCTCACTTTGCCACCCTTGGTAGACTGCTGTGTCCTCATAGCTCACAGCAACCTCAAACTCTTGGCCTCAAGTGATCCTCTTGCCTCAGCCTCCCTAGTAGCTGGGACTACAGGCATCCACCACAATGCCTGGCTATTTGTTTGTTTGTTTGTTTAGCAGGCCCAGACTGGGTTCAAACCCACCAGCTTCAGAGCATGTGGCCAGCACCCTAACCACTTAGCTACAGGTGCCCAGCCTGTCAAATGATTTTTTATAAGGGCTCCAAGACCATTCAATGGGGGAAAGTCCAGTCTTTTCAACAAATGGTGTTGGGGAAATTAGATAATCTATATGCAAACAAACGACATGGACGCCATATATAAAAATAGTCTAGACATCTAAACATAAGGCTAAAACTATATAAGTCTCAGTAGAAAACATAGTGGAAGATCTTCATTACACTGAATTTGATAATGACTTCTTAAATGTGACACCAAAAGCACAGGTGACAGAAGAAAGAACTAGATAAATTAAACTGCATCAAAGGGCACTATCAACAAAGTAAAAAGGCAACTGAGGGCAAGGTAAGAAAATATATGCAAATCATCTATCTGATAAGGAATAATATCCCAAATATATAAAGAACTCCTACAACTCAACAACAAAAAGCAAACAACCCAATTTAAAAATCCCATAATCCCATTACTTGGTATCTACCCAGAAAAAAATATAATTTTACCATAAGGACTTTTGCACTAAAATGTTCATTGCAGCTCAATTTACAGTTGTAAGATATGGAAGCCACCCAAGTGCCCATCACCTCATGAATAGATTAACAAAGTGTGGTATATGTATACCATGGAGTACTAGTCAGCTATAAGAAAAGATGGAGACTTTACAGCTTTTGTGTTTACATGGATGGAGTTGCAACACATTCTTCTTAGTAAAGTATCACAAGAACGGAAAAGCATGTACCTAATGTACTCAATACTGACATGAAACCAATATAGAAACAACTACATGCCCACATGAAAGAAAAATACAAGTATATTCTAGTGAGGGGAGGAAGGGAAGAGGGAAGGAGGAAAGGGCAAGAGGGAGGGGGACTGGCAAGTTCTCACCTAATGTGCACAAAGTTGGGGTGTATAGCATACTCCCGGGGTCAAGGGTTCAACTACTACTTGGACTTGACCTTGGAAGCAAAAACAATGTAGCCTAAACATTTGCACCCTCATATCAGTCTGAAATTAAAAAAGAAAAATGGACAGGGACTTGAACAGACATTCGTCAAGAATATAAAGACAGCCAAGAATGCATGAAAAGATGTCCAACATCACTAATTATTAGGGAAATGCAAAAACCAAAGTTACCATGAGATACCACTCAGCACTCATTAAAATGTCTATTATTAAAAACACACACACAGAGAACAAATGTTAGTGACAAAGTGGAGAAATTGAGGCTCTTGTTTTTTGCTGATGGGAATGTACCACGATGCGGCCACCGCGTAAAGTCCCCACCTTACAAACTCACTCTTAGGAATGGAGCCTATGACAGGGAATGGCGAATGTACTTGTTCCGACTTCCATTCCAAAGTTCATCAAAAAATTAAATATAGAAGTATCACCTTTAACCCAGCAATTCCACCTCTGAGTATGCAGCCAAAAGAAATGAACACAGGGAGTTGAACACACATTTTTGCACAAATGTTTATAGCTTTATAGCCAAAAGTGCCAGCGACCCAAGTATTCATCTACAGATAGATGAATAAAGGTTGACAGATAAGTCCAACAGAGTAGACCCAGCCTCCAGAAGAAATGAAATTCTGACGTATAGTACAACATGGGTGAACTGTGAAGACGTCAGACTCGGTGAAAAAAGCTGGACACAAAAGGCAAATACTGTCTGATTCCGCTCACCTGAGGCACCCAGGTAAGAAGTCAAATCTGACTTCTCTGTATGGCCAAGTCTGCCCTTGCATTCAGAGCTTATCGACTAGACAATGAAAGTCAAGGGGTTTTCTCTTCCTATGAAAGCATTGTACCTGCGCAGTTATTTCTCACAAACTCTTTCTTGAAGCCTGAGATGATTATTCTATAAGAGAAAATTTTCAACTCCAAAATTCAGGGCAGAAACTCTTTCGTATTCATCACCCTGAAAGTGGAGCTAACGTTTTCTAAGGCTACCTGGCCTCTTTTCAGAAGAGCGTCTGTTGTCTATATGGCAGGAAGTGGTAAAGCAGAGGGACAGAACTGGGGTGCGAGGACCCCCAAACCCTCCCTTCTTGCTGCCCTGTTGCCTGTGCAAATCATCGTCCATCCCGCTGGGGATGTACAGAAGTCTTCAGATTCTCAGAGTTAACAGTCTCCATTTTTCTCTGTTGCCTCCTTTGCCTTCTTAATGCAAGCGGTCCCTGAGTTACAGACGTTTGACTTATGTATAACCCATACTTACAAACGGAGGCTACGTCTGTAAGTCCCCACATTACACACATCCAACTAACGTATAACTCACACTTAGGGATGAAAGCTATGACGGTTAATGGGTAAATGTACCTGTTTCAACTTCCATACAAATTCATCTTAAGAACAAACATACAGAACCTCTGTAGTTCATAACCCGGGGCCCACCTGTATCGCAGAAATCACTAAGAAGGAATTAAAGGAGTCAAATTGAAACGTCCAGGGGAAATCACACTCCTGTTACTTCTCCTGTGCACATAAAATAAATCTGGCACGTCTTTTTCTCCTATTTAAAAAAATCGCCAGGTCATGATACGCTTATATTTTCAAAAGAAGAAAAGAAGCCAGCACTCAACTCCTTTATCCCTGAGAATAAACCGCGCTGAGAGCTGGCATTCATTACCGGCTACCTCGGTTCTGGGCCTTGAGGCCTTACTTACTGTCTCAAGCCTCACTGTCACCTCCCTGAGAACCCGCATATGGATGGTTAATGAATTTACAGGGATTTGAGGATCAGGCTGGCGTGAGCAGGCCCGACACTTGATCTTTTGAGTGAAACTCATGCTAACAGCTCACGGTACCCTCTGAAACCTTTCCGTGGCCTCTGCTCCTGCCAGCCTCCTGCCTTCTTGGCAGGCACCGAAAGCTTCAAATTACAGCAGCTAATTGGATGAAAACGGAAATGTATCCTTCTAATGGAGTGAGAGATTAATGCCCTGATCTTTTCCCTTCACTTGCAGAAGCAAAACAAAAACACAGATGAAGGTTGTGATGCAGAAAAGTACCTTAGCTTCAGAGCCACAGAACGCATGTTCCAGCTAAAATCTAAGATGTCTCGGAGACGACAGACACATATCAGAAGGACAGAGAACAATCCAAGATAGCAGAGTTATCTTCAAAAGACAGCCCTCCAGATCCCTTGCTCAGTAAAAGTGGCGTGATTTACCTCTGTGCATGGGTAAGGTACTTTGGACCAAAAGATAATTTCATTTACAGCCTGGTTTCATGACACGTACAACCAAGACACCCTATATCAGTCCCAGGAATAAATAGAGCTGAATAATAGGAAGAAATCAAAATAAAGATTTAATGTTAAATTGTCTCATGCAATTGAGACTCAGGATACAGCCAACAGGGAGCGTTTTTCACGAGCATCCTGACGCTCTTATGAACTGAACTAGTTTGCATTAAAAACACATTTGCAGTTGATTCCGGAGAGAAGATTCTTGTGATATTAACCTATTTTTCCTAAAGAGATACAATTAAGAAAGAATACTGAGTAACTTCATCTTTTTATTAAATCACCCTGAAAAAAGAGAGCAATGTTACTATGGAACGATTGAGACACTGAAGTTCAAAGGAGCTTAAGAGTGAGATAAATTGAATTGACACCATTTAAAAGACAGGCCTGACATCAAGGCCCTGGGTGGTTTTCTTCTGACAAGTGATCACCATGTGTGGTATATTTTAATATGGTTTTATACTTCATTTTCGAGGGATGAAATCTGTGAGTGCCTTGAGGAGGTGCCATCATGATGGCTGGGGGAACAGTGGGGTGTGGAGGGGAGCAGTAGTAAGGCAGTTACAGAAATTGGAATTTATTACCTTTTTAATTAATAGCCCATCAGTGCAGGGAAAAGGAAAAAAGAAAATACTGTGAGAGGCACTCAGATTGCACAGTTGGGAGCTGAATTTTATTAGAACGTCCCTGATTGCTTCTGGATAAATTTCTAGATCAATGGATACCCATCATTACCCGAGGGCTGCTTCACACAGTCAGCCAACAAACTTGTCTCTATTAAGCAGCAGTTAAAAGTGGAGCTTTGCGGAGAGGATGTGGACAGAAGGGAACACTTGCCCTGCTGTGACTGCTGGGATTGCAAACTAACACCACCTCTACGGAAAGAAGGATGGGGACTCTCAAAGAACTGAAAGTCAACCTTCTATTTGATCTGAACAAAAATCATCTCACCATCAGGACCAGAAAGTTTACTGAAGCTCAATTCACAACTGTCAAGACATGGAAAGCAACCGGAGTGCCCATCACCCTATGACTGGATTAACCACAGAGAACTATTCAGCCATAAGAAAACATGAAACTGTACAGCTTTGTTGTTTACCTGGATGGAGTTGAAACACATTCTTAGTAAAGTAACTCAAGAATGGGGGGAAAAGTGCCCAGTGTACTCAATACTAATATGAAACCAATATATAAACCACTACACACCTACATAGAAGAGACAGGGTGGGGGGGAGGGAGGGCCATTGGCGGGATCTCAGCTAATGTGCACCATGTGAGGGTGCTCAGCATGCCCCCCGGTGGGCGGGGTCTCATCTGGTCTGCACCAGGTGAGGGTGTTCAGCACAGCCCCCTGGTGGACAGCGTCTCATCTGATCTGCACCAAGTGAGGGTACTCAGCACGCCCCCCGGTGGGCGGGGTCTCATCTGACCTGTGCCAGGTGAGGGTGCTCAGCACGCCCCCTGGTGGGCGGAGTCTCATCTGATCAGCACCATGTGAGGGTGCTCAGCACGCCCCCTGGTGGGCAGGGTCTCATCTGATCTGCACCATGTGAGGGTGCTCAGCACGCCCCCTGGTGGGCAGGGTCTCATCTGATCAGCACCATGTGAGGGTGCTCAGCACGCCCCCTGGGTGAAGGACTGAACTGCAACTTGAGTTGATTTACCTTAGAAATGAAAACCATGAAACCGAAACATTTGTACCCTCCTATTAATCTAAATGTTTTTAAACAGTGAAGGTTTGGATTACATATTTCATAAATTACCAATGTGAAACTGACATATATGTGAAAAATATACCAAGTCTGTAACTAAACATTGCTGATTCCCCTTTTGTCTTGTTTGCTAAAGGACCACTAAATATATACTTTGGAATGATTCTGTTTCTTTTAAGAGCATATTGCAGAATACCACGAACTCTGCTCTAAATCTGGACTCTGCCACTTAATTGCTGTGTGAATTTGGGCATTACTTAATACCCTGCATCTGTTTTCCCATCTGTAAAGATCAGAATAATAATTTCTCCACCTTCCAGTGTTACACAGAGGCTCAGATCATATCATAGCCATATGTAAGAAGGTTTGGAACATAGATCAAGCCGTAAAGAATACAAAGACAGACATGAGTGAATCCCTAGGAAAAAATAATGTAGAAGGTGAAATATCATTTGGGATTATTCTAAGGAATCTTATGAACATATAGAAAGTAATTGTAGAAAATAGAGGCAGCCCACATGGATATAATATAACAGTTATTCAAAGCAAGCCAAGCATCATCATGAGGTAGTTTGATCAGAGAAAATTTCTCTAAGAAATTTGAGCTCCTGAAGGAAGTATAATTTCTCCATAAAACCAAAAATCATAATACACTATTGGCAATTCTAAGGCGTATGTATCTCCAATGGATTTGTTAAATGCTTTACCCTACTCTCTGACACTTAGCAATGCAACTTACTCTTCAGAACACTTATCAAGATACGACTGATGTCCAGAAGGTCCTTCCCCTGAGCCTGTCACCATCTGCACAGAAACACGAGGACCTCTCCAGGCTCTTCAACCCCCAAGCAAAACAACCAGCTCCACCTTGATCTGTGCACTCAACACTCCAAACTGACACTTAGCTTCCTTTTTCAAATGTGCTCATGAAAAAAACATACATTGTGCAGTTGTATCTTTATCTGATAATCTTTTCTTCTCTTAATGCACAGTATATTCTGTAAATAGTGCTTGTGCCTACATGTCATGTCTGCATGTTCACCACCAACAATAAGATCTGGAAAATTCTCTGAATTAATTATCCATGCTTGGGTTTAATGTCAGTTTTAAAACATAATGTATTGGGTAAGAGGCACATTGGCACGTGAAAATATTGCTTATGCTTGTTGCTAATTTTAAAGGAGAAAATGTTTTAAATTCAGACATCTTTGTATAATAGATATTTGAGCACATTTTTATTCACTCGTGAGAAGATTTTTAATTAAAGCAGAACATGCTACTTAGCATAAACCATTAACTTTGGTAATAGAAGTGCAGGCAGAATTCAAATTCCTAAATTCATTCATCGATTAATTCTGCCAGGCACAGTGCTAGATAGTAGGGATGTGTAAAAAAAAGACATCATTTGGCCTTTAGGGAGCTCAGTCTGCAGGAGAGAAATAGATTCTAAAAACTACAACGTTTTATATTATTTTAATGTAAGCAGTTTTTAAAAGTTACAATGCAGTAAGTCCTTTTACAGATTTTACAGGTTTGATTTTCCCGTCTCTCCTTTTTCCTTCTGATACCAGGCACATAAGAGAAGATAACAGGAGATGGTGATATTTTAACAAGACCATCTACAGAACATACCTGTAGTGTTGGAAGTAGAATGCCACATAGTCCAGACACTGGGGACCAGGGACCTACTGTCTCAGAACCAGTGAAAGAAACTGGAGAAAGGGAAGCTAATAAAATACGGTAGAACTCTCAAAGAGCCAGAATATAGAATTTCAGCTAAAAGTGAAAGAGTGTTACGGGCATTTTTCCTTCTCCTTGTGGGTGTGTGGATGGGCACCAGTTAAGTATGAGCACGCAAGCTCAGCCAGCTAATCTTAAGACCAGGTAGGGCATGAGTTGTACGACTTCCTCCTTGTCCACATTGGATTGACAACCTGGTGACCACTGTGTGATGGAAGAAAAGAAGTGTAATAATAGCCTTTGAGAAGATTGGAGCAGACGTCACTGAACAAATAATTCGAGGTGAGTTTTTAAGGATAAATAGGAATTATCAAGCTGACATGCCAAGCAGAGGAAATAAAACAGGGTGTACCAAGGTGTAGAGTTATGAAGAAAGCGTGGTGTGTTAAGGCAACAAGCAGACAGTTTGGTACAGCCAGGGCACAGGCGCATGGCAATGGGGAGAAGTCAGAAATGGGCCTGGAAATCCCATCAGAAAGTCTTCATCCGAAAGGTGCTGAGTGTCTCCTAAAGGACATAACACCAGGGAGCGTTTGATTTACAAGATAAAGGCCCTAACGTGAGCGGAATATAAAGTCTACACCACATAAAAGTGTTGGCAAAAGGTTATACACAGACCATCTGAGAGCTGCAAGGAGGTGGCCACGGTCTTGGGAGAGACCTGTGGATTCAAATGCACGCAGCGTGCATCCAGGGCCCCTGTGGAGACAAACGTTCAGTGTTGAGAGTACGTGTGCTCTGCTGGCCTCAAGTGTCAGATAGCTGCAGGACCTGGGCCCTTTGTCACCTTTCATGAATGTGGCCCTTTTCCTGGGCAAGTGGCCAAGCCAGCTGCTCTTCCCCTTGGTTTTTAACAAGGAACTTTTCTTGACTGCTCCCTGCACGCTGCCTGTGGACCACTCTGTAAATGTGAGATCCATCTGGGCCCAGGGGTTTGTTGAGCCCTGTCACAAATGACCATATGGCCACATCCTCTTCCAAGGCCCTGTCTTCTCATATCCTTTCCCCACCCCAGGCAGGGGTGCCTGACACCCCAAAACAACAAGGACAAGTAGAAGTGAAAACTACAACCAGCTCCTGAACTTGGCAGGACTAGACTGTGCTCTTGGTGAGAGCCTGAACTCAGATGCAGCAGCAGGAAAGGACAGATGTGAGTACAGTAAGGAAGTGATTACTGAGTGGGAGGGATTAACACAGGAAGAGAAAGCAAGGAAGAAATACAGGGTGGTTCTCAGATGGGCAATTTTGGTGATTAGACAAGTTTATGGAGAAAGATTCTGACTTCATTTTATTAAGGTCAAGGGGTCAGTATGCACTAAATCAAGTTTTCCAGTGCATCTTTGAACATACATATTTGGATCAAGATTAGAAGCATAGCTTAGAGGGAAAAAAATGTTTGGTGTCAGAAAGCAGATTGCCTCAGGTCAAGAACAGGGAGAACTGACTATTAAGGGAAACCAAGGGACTTATTGGGGTGAATAAATGTTTTAAATCTTGATCAAGGTGGTAGATCGATACACATCTATATACATTTGAAAGAACTCACTAAATCTGAAATGGGTGCATTGTATTTTATGTATTTATAATGCGGTAAAGTTTGTTTTTTAAATGTTTTAAGGCTGAGCAGATGGCTCATGTAATCCTAGCACGTTGGGAGTCTGAGGCAGGAGGACTGCTTGAGCCAGAAGTTCAAGACCATCCTAAGCAAGAGCAAGACCCTATTTCTACAAAAATAGAAAAAACATAGCCAGGCGTGGTGGTGCACATCCATAGTCCCAACTACTCAGGAGGCTGAGGCAGGAGGATCTCTTGAGCTCAGGAATTTGAGGTTGCTATGATGGAATTTGAGTGGCTATGATGATGCCACTGTGCTCTAGGTCAAGAGACAGAGTGAGAGTGTGTCTCAGAAGATCCAAACCAAAACAAAAAAACACACAAAAAAATTTTTAAGTCATAAATACATTAATGATAGCTGAAAATGTGAAATGGACAAGATAGATGAGAAAGGTCACGGAGGGACAGAGAAGAGAATAGGGGCCAGGTGGAGGCTCCCAGCCATGATCTCAGCACTTTGGGGTGCAGAGGAGAGTTTGAGAGCAGAGTTTGAGTAGCAAGGCACCGTCTCTACAAAAAAAGTCAAAAAGTTAGCCAGGCATGTTGGTGTGTTCCTGTTGTCCCAGCTACTCAAGAGGCTCACTTGAGCCCAGGAGCTCACGGCTGCAGTGAGCTATATTCTTACCAGTGCACTCCAGTGTGGAGAGAAGAGGCTGGAATTGTGCATGACAGGTCAGGGAGAAAGCAAGCAAGACCAGTAGCCGGTGTTGAGCCATGATGGAATCGTGTCGTTTCAATGGTCTCTGGAGGCTGATGTGTCTTTTCATTCCACTTTGTATGAAGGGACTGGGGCTGACATTGAGGCAAAATGCTTTGCTCAAGGTCGTAAAGGTTGGTAACAAAAGTAAAAATAGATGTAAGCCAGGATTCCCAGGCCTGGGACGGTTTGGTCTTGAACTGTTCTGTCAGTGGGACTCAATTGTACGTGACATCTTATACCACAAAGGGGAGCTCCCGTTGTGTCCCATGGAGACTGAGCCGTAGGTCTTATTACTGTTCTGTGTAGTGTTTGTCAGACAGCCCTGTGACTCTACACTCTTACAAAGGGCCGTAGGAAGCAAAACCACCTTCTGAAGAAGGGAGCTGCTCCGGCTACCAGTGCCTGAGATTCTGGAGTCAGAAAGAAACAAGCTGTGCCCCACGAAGCCTGAGAAAGAAGGGGCCACTTTTTTGTCACACGAACCCCTATAAAGCAGGGCTTTATTGTCCCAGATCGCTGACACATCTCTGCACTTTGCACAGATACTTTCCAACGAATCAAATAAATGAGCATGTTCCCGTGCCAGTGAAAATCAAGAAGGAGAAAGTGTGGAGAAAGTATTTAACAGCTGATCAAGCCCAGGATCACATGGCAATTTTTATTTTATTTTCTGAAAAAAGAAAATGAACTCACATAAGTGTATTTCCACTTATTATGAGAAAAAGAGACTAAAAGTTGACTTCATCAGTGAATATCTAACAGATGGACCCAGCAACATCCAGGGGGTAGGACGCAGAGATAAATACATTGTCACGGTTTCTCTGAGATGCAGTAAATAAAGGGACACAAATGGGCAGTGAAATCTCCCCCTGGGAAAAGCCACACATCGCTTCTTTCTGAGTTAGATGATTGACAAGCTCACTTGGAATGTTGGGAGTCGGCAGGAGATGCGAGAGTGGAGATACTGCCACTCCACCCTGGCTGTTATCAAATTAGACTGCGCTGGGACCACACGGCCCTCCTCTATAGCAGACATCAAACAATTACTGACTACCTCAGATTAATCAATTATCCCTGTGGGCAGCGCCCTGCGGAAAGACAGGACATGTGTCAACAATGAAAGAAGCTGTGCACAGCCTGAGACCCAGCTTTCGGTTTAACTGGGACGCAGTAGGCACACATGAAGAGAATAACATTCCAAAAGATTCGTAAGTCCTGGTGGACACGTTCAGCTTTCCCAGTCCCTACTGTCACTCTCCAGTCACTCTCCAAATCCATCTAAACCCAACTCCACCGCATCCCAGTTAATATGTGAAAATAGCACAACAGCTTGATGTACATGGCGGCATTGTCAGATGGAGCGTTAGGCAGGGAGGGGGTGGGGGGCCGGGGGGTCCCTTCACACACCTTTTTTGAGAGTAAAATTGAAGCCCAGTCCATGAAGACTGTGCCTATGTGATGTCAAACAGGCAAATGTTGGAACCCTTTGGTTTGGCTGAACTCGCCTGTTTTGTCTGGAGAGTCTGATCAAGTTGACACAGACTGAAAGTCCGTTCCAAGGTCATCCCAGAGGCTGCCAGCACTGAGATCACTCCTGAAACCCCGAACATCTACAGCTGTCCTCCTCCTTGCTACCGCCCAAACAGATTCCTTCTTGTCCGCACAAGACTGGGGGTTGTTTTCTCCTTGTTTTCCATGCCCTGCTCAATGACCTTCCATGGGGCCACTTCAGCGGAGGCCTGTGAGGATGTGAGGAATGTGGCTGTGTTGCTGAAACACCAGTTCTAGGGTCACTGGTGGTTAAGATCGTGGCACTTGGGCCAGCTGCAGACAGAGGGAGGAAGGGTGGCTTCACCTTGGCTCAGTTTCATGTCCTCAGAAGCCAAGAAGTCACAGAGCGAGCCATTTTTAGGTTGTTGAAATTTATCTCGCTCATGAGTCTGTCCCCAAAGCCCAGTGCTTGCAACATCTTATTTCCTGTTTGGGGATTTCCTGAAACTGAAACTGAGACTTTGGACCTTGTAAAAAAATGCATAGAAAGGCTCCTTTTCTGGAACTACACTGCGTGCCTCAGCTTCGCCATACAAATCTGCTTCACTGGATTAACAATATTTTTATATTTTCTCAGAAAGTGCATCCTTTTACTCCTCTTCATCATTATCCATACCCCTCGGCCCCTGTTATTGTGATCCCTCTTCAACTTTTTGAAAATTTGGAAAGCCTCTTATTATAATATTAATAAAGTTTATTTAGGGCATTCGTTTTTCAAAAGATGGAGCAGAACATGAATATTGGAGAGCCATGGGCTCTTTAGAGAAATAGTAACAGTGGGATTTAGATATGTATATATATACAAGGATATAGACAAAATTTATTATGGAGATTGGCTCATGTGATTATGGAGGACAGGAAGTCCCAGCACCTGCTGTTTGCAAGCTAGAGAATAAGGATAGCAGGTGGTATAATTTCCTCCAAATCCAAAGGCCTAAGAACCATTGAACCTGAGGGTGTAAGCCCTGGTCTGAGTCCAAAGAGAAGGACAGGAGGTAGGAGGGGAGTAATTCCCAGTCTGAATCCAAAGTCTCAAGAACCAGGAGCATCAGTACGTGAGAGTAGGAAAAGGTGGATGTCCCAGTCCAAGAAAAGAGAGAATTTGCACTGTCTTGAGCTTTTTGTTCAGGTCCCCTGTTGGATCAGATCCACACGAATGAGGGCAATCTTCTTTATACAGTCTACTGATTCAAATGCTTATCTTTTCTGGAAACATTTTTACAGATCCATCCAGATAAACCTTTTACCAGTTGTCTGGGCATCCCTTAGCCCAGTCAAGTTAACACATAAAGTTAAGGATATATACAAAATAAATACACTGTATGATTCTCAAGTGGATCTTGGATTAGAAAGAGAAAAGAAATTGCTGTAATAATTCATCATTGGAGTGATTGGGAAACAATAAACATGGACCGTGTTTTAAATAACGTTGTAGTGATGTTCAATTTTTTGAGTGTGATAATGGTATTTTGATAACTTAGAAGAATGCTACTATGGTCTGAATGTCTGTGTCCCCCTCCCAAATTCACACTGAAATCCTAACCCTCAAGATGATGGTATTAGAAGGTGATGATGTCATGAGGATGGAATGCTCTTGAATAGGATTAGTGCCCTTGTAAGACAGACCCCAAAGACAGACCCTACCTCCTTCCACTATGTGAGATTACAGCTAAAACATGGCTATTTATGAACCGGGAAGCAGTCCCTCACTGGACACCAATGCTGCCCCCTCAATCTTGGGTTTCCCAGCCTCCAGAATTGTGAGAAGTAAGTTTCTGTTGTGTATAAGCCACCCAGTCGGTGGTATTGTGTTATAGCATCCTGAATGAACGACAACAAACACCCTTCATAGAAGATGGAGGACTGAAGGTGTCTGCAACTTACTGTCAGATAGAAAAAAAAAAAATTAAAAGAGATAAAGCAAATGTGGCAAAGGACTATCAATTGGTAAATCTAATGAAGAATATTTAGGTGTTAATAATAGTAGTCTTACATCTTTTCTGTAGTTCTAAATCTTTTTCAAAATTAGACATTGTGGGAAAATGGGTGTGAGGAGGAAGGATCCCCAGGTCTCAATAGTTTTCCCTCCCAGAGTCCACAGTACTGCTGGTTTCAAATTCCACTTCTTTGTATAGTTGGGTTTTGACTTTCTGTAGTTAAGGTGACTGAGAAAAATGCTGTCCATTCTAAGCTCAAAAACTACTCCCACCCTGCAGAACTAAGGAGGCCCCGAGCCCTGCACCACCCCATGGAAAGTGATTGCTCAAGAGGTCTTACAGGGGCACCTCCTCCCAGATCATTTCCTCCCAGGAGAATTGGGTCTCCTCCTCCTCTAGGAGCTTTTGGCAAATCCTAAATAATAACCTCTCACAATTAAAAAATAAAGTTCAAAATTTCACCCAACCATGGCTAAATGGTTTTTGTTTTGTATGATAAAAGAAAGAAAAAACAAAAACTATCTCAAATGATACCATGACAATTGTACCATTATACATGATAGAATCTAGTACAGTGCCCAGCACAGGGGAGA
>CAUYQV010114960.1:0-82134 GCA_963574575.1 Galagoides demidoff
GTGCTGTGGCATCACAGCTCACAGCAACCTCCAACTCCTGGGCTTGGGTGATTCTCCTGCCTCAGCCTCCCAAGCAGCTGGGACCACAGGCACCCAACACAACACCTGGCTATTTTTTTTGTTGCAGTTTGGCCGGGGCCAGGTTTGAATTTGCCACCCTTGGTATATAGGCCTAGTGCCCTACCCACTGAGCCACAGGCACTGCCCTATCCTTAATTCTTTATTTCATGGTTTTCCCTGAGATATAAATAGATTAAAGTATGCATTCACTCAGTCAGGACACAAGGCAAACATTCTTGGAGATTTGTTATACAATGATTGTCTCTAAAGCCTCCAGAAATTTTTTTTTATCTAAAACTACCTGTAAATAAAAATCATAATTATGAATCAAGTAAATTGTAAAATGAGTAATCACATTATAAGTATTGTTATATGCTGGTTCATTTTATGAGCATGTAAAAAACTTTGAAGCATGATTCTTTTTGCCAGTGCAAAAAAAATTACTCTAATGCCAGAGCTGCTTCTAGAAACGTCTAAGATGTTCTACTGTAATATAACATAGTTATCTCAAGTTGTTACTGGAAAGCTAATAATGTTTGAAGCATATTATATTACATTAAAAGCATAGTTTTATAGGGCTTCTGTAGCAAAGTACCACAACTCTGGCTTAGAGAGTTAGAAATTTATTGTCTGAACAGTTCTATAGAGTGGAAGTGCAAAATTAAAGCATCAGCAGGACCATGCTCCCTCTGAAGGTGCCTGAGAAGGATCTTTCTGGCCTCTCCTAGCTTTTGGTAGCCTCAGGCATTCCTTGGCTTGTAATTAGCTGCCTTCTCTCTGTGTCTCTTCCCTCGCTAATTTTAACTTGATTACCTTGGCAGAAGGGTCCACCTAAACCTTATCTAATAAGGTTCTATATTCTGAGACACTGGGAGTTAGGACTTATCTCTTTAACGGTAAAGAATTCAACTGCTAATACATGTAATCTATCCATCTTATAAACTTTGACCCTTAAAGCCATCTTTTACACTTAGAAGAGTAAAAGTTACTTTTCTATAAAAATCAAATTCATGGCTAGCAATCAAGTGCTTTTCTTGAGGATAGATCACTTGACTTACAGCATTCTTAAAAATTATAAATACTGAAAAACAGCAAAACACCTCATGAGGGCTTCATTAGAGAGACTTCAAGACAGCTAAGAGTTCCTCTGGCTTCCCAGATTCTTTGCTGTTTGGTGTATAACTCTATAGAAAGATTTTTGAACTTAGAAGGGGACATGAAGATCAGGGCATTTGGGGTTGGAAGTACCTCTTTTCATTTCACAGATGAAGAAACACTCAAAGGCCCTAAGCAATATTTGGCCAGAGAAAAAGAACTTGCTGGCAGATGAATTAAGCAGACAAAATTTCATCCATAAAGAATATTTTATGCCTTAAAATATATCAAATTAGAAGCATCAATTGGAAAGCTGATCATTTCATACTTAACAAACATAGCCATTGAAATGCAGATGTATCACAAAAATGAAACGCTCCAAACATAGACTACCACTTTGTAACACACTAGCTAAAACTATGAGACATGGATGTTATAGAAGGGGAAGAATAAACTTAGACAAACCAGAACAATTAATATCTGCCCTGGGACATCACAACCCTCAGCTCTGAATTCACTTTTTCGTTATTGTGCTGTTTGTATTTTTTCTCCCAATTCTGCTCTGATTATTTAGCTGACTGAAGCAACTAAATTGTGACATCTTTGCTTTTTCAGATGATTTTCTAATTAACATAAAGACAGAAGATGGTTGTGTGTACAATACTAACAAAACAAATCATACACATTTTTTTAACAAAAAGTTTATGTAAAAAAGATAGCCCAGTGATAATAGAATATTTTTACCATGCATAATAAATGTCCAAGCTGAGTTAAAGTGAAGAATCATTTACTTTGTGAGAGCCAATCAAATATAAGTTGTGTAAGGTCTTTCTGTACTTCAGTACTTATACTCACTTATAATAAAAGTTTAAATTATCTTTGAAGAAGTGTATGAAGTAACTACCCAGTAACAAATGCAGATTGCTTCATATTGCTTAGAATTATAGATTACTAGCCTTATCATTCAATTGATAACACTTGCTTAATTTTTTCTTCTAAAATATTTTAAGTGTTAAATAGTATAATTTAGGTTCTGAAACCACTATATCCTTTTTCTTTATAGTTTGCTTTGTTTTGAAGGGTTTCATTTTTAATAAGTACATGCTCTATTTATTTTTTATTTAAAAACAAGAGATGAGAAATTGTCTTTGTTAAGGACATCAAAAAATGAGTATGAGTGTTCAGAGTTTAAAAATGGTTGAAAAAGAGGGTGGGTTATCAGATTCATGTTCAAATCATAACTATCCCAAATAGTAATTATGTGACTCTGGCCAAGTTACCAAATGTTTCTAAGTGTGGGGAAAAGAAATCTTAATATTTTTAAACCTAGATGCAAGTATTATTAAGATATTAAGATTTTAAAAATAGGTCAATTACTTTGCTCAGCTAGAGGTCTAGAATAATTCCTCTGGATTCAGTTCCTTTTTAATGTACACATATTTATTTCATGTTTGTAAATGATAACTTTATCTAATACCTATAAAATATAATAAGATTTTTATTTAGAATCCTGGTATCTCCTAGACCCCATCTGTAATGCTTCAGGCACACATCTCCATTAAAGGAAATGAGAAGACTCTAATTTTTTCTTTTTTTTTTTTTTTGAGACAGAGTCTCACTGCACCATCCTTGGTAGAGTGCATGGCATCACAGCTCAGAGCAACCGCCACCTCTTGGGCTTAAGTGATTCTCTTGCCTCAACCTCCCAAGTAGCTGGGACTACAGGTGCCCACCACAGCACCTGGCTATTTTTTGGTTGCAGTTGTCATTGTTGTTTAGCAGGCCCAGGCTGGGCTGGAACCTGCCAGCCTTGGTATATGTGGCTGGCACCCTACTCACTGAGCTACGGAGCCAGAAGACTCTAATGTTTTAACTGTAAGAAATATGATAGAATTGCTTTATCAAGATCAGAATTCATACAGAAGAAGGCCAAAGCAATTCAGATTAAACTTTTAGCACAGATTTTCATGAGTGTTGAACATCAAGTTTCTCATGGTAGGAGACAAAACTGAATGCATCATTTGCTCCCTGAAGCCCTCTGCATAGGACCTTTCGAAGTGGATATTCAGTAACCCTGAATTGTTAGTTAACCAGTACCTATTAAGTGCCTACAACATGCTCAGCTCTGTGTCCAGCAATAGAGGCATAGTGAGAGTACACAAGATCAAATCTGTCTCTAGGACTTGCGTTACCATTTACTGATCATTTACTATGACATTAACATAGTAGGTCATTTACTAAGCACCTTAGACATCAGGTGCTAGACAAATATTATTTAAATTCTATAAATACATGATGCAATCTTCATGTAACTCTATGTAATAAGTGTTATTATTGCCATTTTACAGAAAAGGAAATTTAGAATTATAGAGATTAAGTTATTTATTTTCCCAAAATGTGTATGTAGTTAAAAGCAGACCAATACAAGTCCAAATTCTAAGCTCTCAACTATTATTACAAACATTTATAAATATAATTTTAATTTGCCTTCTTCTAGCATATTATCTATATGACTTTGAGGGCTAAATGTCGAATTAAACTGAAATAACACAATGGTGAGAAGTTGGGGGAGAGAATAAAATGTGCTGAATGTAATTAGAGTATATCATTTGCCTTTTAAACATCATATGTACATAAGTGCTAGGAAATCATAGCATTGGTATTGTGGTATAATTTCTTTTTTAATCTGATTCTCGAGATACCTGGAATACTTTTCTTGCAGTAGAACGGCAGCGTCCTGGAAAAATATGATGACTTTTGGATTATATCTTCTCAATTTAATTTATGTAATTTATTTTTGTTTTCAAGATACAAAATAGCAGCCAATTAGCAAGCAAACCGAGAAACTTAAGTAGGTGAAGTTTAATTTTACAAATGCTGAAATAAGACTTAATATATGCCACACACCATTCTAAACACTTTGTAAGAATGAATTCACATAATCTTTATAACAACATGGGTGTTTTCATGAAAAGCAATAGAATAATAAAGTGAACAGCAAAGTTGCTTTAAAATCCCAATAGAGGCCCTCTGGTTCTATATGTCATGCCTTTTGTCATCAGGATATATATATTATTCTATAATAATTCTTCATAAAATTGTTAATTCTTTTTTTTATTTGTTTGTTTATTTTTTGTTTTTGGCCAGAGCTGGGTTTGAACCCACCACCTCTGGTATATGGGACTGGTGCCCTACTCCTTTGAGCCACAGGCACCACCCAGCTTTTTTTTTTTTTTTCCCTGACCATCATTGCTTACTCTCTTGAATCTGTGAATCATGTTTTTCATTAATTACGGAAAATTCTGTTCATATCTTCCCAATTTTCTAAACACTCAAATATATAGAAAATACAACGAGCATACAGCCTTCACCTTAATTCAAAAATTAGTAATATTTTTCTTAAGATAATTTTTGCTGAACCATTTGAAAGTAAGTTTCAGGCATCATTTTTCAGAGCGCATCTTCTAAAAATAATGAAATTCACCTAAGTAATCACAGTATCGTATCATTAACACAAGGAAAATGAAAAGCAATGCTTTTCATGTTAGGATTGCATGAAAAGCCATCCTAACAACCAGTGTGTGCTCACATATTTCCGAATGTCCCCAAAATATCTTCTACTGTTGTTTTCTATTTTATTTTATTTTGTTTTGTTTATTTTGTGGCAAGTCCTAGGAAAGATTTTATTTTTTTTATTGTTGGGGATTCATTGAGGATACAAAAAACCAGGTTACACTGATTGCATTTGTTAGGTAAAGTCCTTCTTATAATTGTATCTAGCCCCAAAAAGGTGTGTCACACACCCTGACCCACAGCCCCCTCCCTCATTCCCTCTCTCTTCTCTCCTCTTTTCTTTTCTTTTCTTTTCTTTTCTTTTTTTTTTTTTTTTTGAGACAGAGCCTCAAGCTATCCCCCTGGGTAGAGTGCTGTGGCTTCACAGCTCACAGCAACCTCCAACTCCTGGGCTCAAGCGAGTCTCCTGCCTTTGCCTCCCCAGTAGCTGAGACTACAGGCACCTGCCACAACACCCGGCTATTTTTTGGTTGCAGCCATCATTGTTGTTTGGCGGGCCCGGGCTGGATTCGAACCCGCCACCTTAGGTGTATGTGGCTGGTGCCTTAGCCAATTGAGCCACAGGCACCAAGCCACTCTCTTCTCTCCTCTTAAGAAAACTGGCATTTTAATCAACATAAATGTTACATTTCTGGTCTCTTTAGTATCTTTAATGCAGAAGTGACTCCATCCGTATTTGATTAATGCATATCTGTGCATGGGTCCGACCAATAACTAAAAGATCAACCTAGTTATCATATAGTGTTCACCATTTGAATTAATCTGGTTGTTTTCTTGTGATTTGACTGGCTCCTCTATCTCCTATGTTTCCTATAATCTTCAAATACATATCTAAAAGTTTGAATACAATCAGATTAAATATTTAAATGAATTTCAGGAATTCATTATAAGTGATGCATCACTAAGAGCATGCAACTTCACTATTAATGATGCCAAATGTGATTGTTCCTTTAAGGTGATAACTGACAGTTTTCTCCATTATTAGGTATATCATCCCATTAGCAATCAGTATGCACTTTTTAGGGTGTTGTTTGGTGTCATGGGGATATCCAGTGCCCTGTTATCTTTTCACTCAGTTGCTTTGCTATTCACAGATGCTCCATTCCTGAATCAGTTATTTCGCTAAGTATCAAAATAGTGATTTCCTAATTCTAATATTCCTTTGATGTTTATTAGGAGCATTCTTCTGTAAAAGAAAAAGAAAACAAAACATTTTTCCTCCTCTAATGAGCCCGATCTATACTTCTTTTTAAAAGGCAAGATAAAGGCTGATTCTGTTGTCTCTACTAATTTTCAGGTTAAGCATTTGATGTAAAATGTAAGGATATTTTTCTGGTTTTTAATATCACTGTGGATTTATAGATCTCCTTGTTCTTTTTGACACTTAAATGGTCCAAATAGATCTAGTAGGAGGAGCTTTTTAAAGCCTGCTCCTGTGTCCTTTTGATTGGTCTCTTGGTCTATTAGCAAACTGTTCGTGACATAACAGGATGTTCAGTCTGATCTTAGGCTTTCCATCCTCAATTCTCCAAGCTTGCATTTCACTAAGATACTCTTGGTCTTTTTATCCAGAAATGATATTTAATTATCAAGAATTGGGTATTAATAGCTTTTACTGTGGAATGTCATTATACTTGGACCCTTTCATTGGACTAGAGAAATAGATGTATTTATTTTTTTCACTAAACCCATAGGCCTGTCTTGATATTTACAGTTAATATTTAACCTTACAGGATTTTATTTAACTTCTCTGATATTCTGTTTTCCTCTTGTAGGGAAAATTTTGATTCCTAATAATATTAATATAATTACTTGTTTGCTTTATCCTATAAGATTCATTAAATTGCTGCAAATAAGAATATTACTACTACAGATAAAACTCACTGACTGAAGTTTATAGCCTATCTATAGTTTTGTGTTTTTTTCACTCTTGGAATATCACCCACTAAAATTGGAAACTAGTCAAATGTACATGCAGATTGTAACTGTACAAATGTCTCCTGAATTAGTTATTTTCCCTGTGTGGTTTAGTTGCCAATTTTATATGCAGTTCAATTCCTATTTCAGTTTCTTTTTAATGTAGGGTTTACTTCTGATCGTGTTTACGTATAATAAAACGTATACTCAGAGAAACCACATTTCTATGTATATCCTTTTCTGTTATTTTCCCAACTGGTAACAATTTTCATACATTTATGATTTATTTCCCAGGATTTATTTTGTAAAACAATGTTTATGTCTTCTTTTTCTTCATAATAAATAACATACCAAAAATATTGGTCTATGACTCTCACTTATTTTAATTAAAAGTACATACACTATATCCTAGTAAACCTTTAATTTAATTAGAGAGCAATTTAATCTTGTTCACATTAAATCTCAAGATGTGGTTCTGTTTCTGGACTGCCTGATTTGTGGTATTTGCCTTTGAATTTCAGTACCAATAGCTCAGACTTTTAGTTATGTAGGCTTATGGTATTATTAAACTTCTGATTGTTTCGGGTTTACTTTTTATTTTTTCTTTTATTGTTTAGAAAATTCCTGGCTATTCTTGCTCACTTTTCTTTTACATTTTGATTCTAGAATCTACTCAAGTTGCTTCTAAAATATACTGATTGATGTTTGCATTTGGATCACATTAAATTCATATTTTTACTAGGGTGAATTAAAACATTTCTAATAATGAGTTATCCTATTAAAGAATGGGAGAGCACAAGAGGTCTTTCCATTTTACCTTTATTTCTATCTTTGGGGGGTGTTTTAAAGATTTTGTTATGTAGGCGTTATACATCTCTTCAAAGAGAGATACTTGGGAACTTTCTATTTCTTTGTGTTCCTATAATTCGTATCCATTATCCTCCTAACATCTTAATGTTTGAGATTATTTTAGTTAAATTTGTATTCTGATGTCTACTGAATTTAATATTATAACCTTGTTTGTTTGTTTGTTTGTTTGTGCCATGGCATCATAGTTCACAGCACCCTCAAAGTCTTCAGCTCAAGTGATCCTTTTGCCTCAGCCTCCCAAATAGCTGGGATTACAGGTGCATGCCATAATGCCCAGCTACATAGCCTTCTTCTCATTGAATCTTTGGAGTTTTCTATTTATAGTCTTATACACATATGGACATAATTTACAAGTATGTTCAATGTCTTCTTTGACAAATTTTACCTTTCCAAATAATACCTCCAGTCTGAACATGTTGAATTCCTTATCTTGACATTACTCAGAGTGCATTTAGTATTCTCTGAAGTAAAACTTGGAATTTGGGGGCAACGAATGAATTTATCAATTTAAAATGCAATAATTATTTTTTATTCAATGTTTTTTATCAGTAATGTGTATTGTTGCATGATTTTTCAGGACCTTTGAAAAGGCTATTGTCATTTTTCCTTAGATACATTGATATATTGGCTATTATTAATAAGTTATCTCATGTTTAATATTTTTTGAAATCCTGAAATAGACTTCATTTGATTATGATGCTTTTTAACATATAATCACATTTTGTTTCTAATGCAGTACATACTATATATTATGTAGGATTTGTTATTAATATTCATAGATAAGATTATTCTATAGTCATCTATCTTAAAAAATCTTTAAAATTTTATACATGCATTAATGTTTGCACATAAAAAGATTTCTACATTTTCTTTCTATGATTTTGAAGATTAAATAGCTCTAGTATTATCCTGGGATTTAAAGGTTTGATTGAATTTATCTGTTAAAATGTCAACAGGTGGCTCAGTTTGGAGGATGATAAGATTTCTTTAATTTCTAATTTTCTTATATGAACATGGATAATTTAAAATTCTGTGTCTCTATTGTATTCAATGCTGATAAATTGTTATTTCTTAAAAACTGACTTTGACTTCTGTTCAGTATAGCAATTTAAAATTATATAGGTCAGGCATAGTGGCTCCTACCTATAATATTAGCACCCTGGGAGGCTAAAGTGGGAGGATGGCTTGAGGCCAGGATATTTTGAGACCAGCTTGAGCAAGAGTGAGACCCTTTCTCTACTAAAGTAAAAAAATTATCCAAGTATCATGGCAGGCTCCTATATGTAGTCCCAGGTACTTGGAAGGCTGAGGTAGGAGGATTGCTTTGAACCCAGGAGGTTGATGTTGCAGTGAGCTATCATAATGGATAATCACTGATATTATTTCTCTCTCTTTTGGAATTCTGCTTACTGTCAAATACCTCAGGAAGGGGTTACCATGTGCTGCTTTCTGAATTCCTGCATGTATGCATTTGATTCTAGAAGGACACTTTGGCTGGGTAACTCCTTGGACTATTCTTTCTTTTTCTTTTTTTTTCTTTTTTTTCTTTTTTTTTTTTTTTTTTTTTGCAGTTTTTGGCCAGGGCTGGGCTTGAACCCACCACCTCTGGCATATGGAGCTGGTGCCCTGCCCTTGAGCCACAGGCACCACCCAACTATTCTTTCTTTTTTTGAGTACCTTTGAAAAGTTGCTCTATGGTCTTGCTTTGTGTGTTAATATGGGGAAGTTTACTGGTTTTTTTTTTCTTTTTTATTTGACCTAGATTTGTTTTCCCAGAGGATTATTTTCCTTATCAGTACAACTTGGCAAGTTTACTAAAGATGTGACCATTCTGGGTCTTCTCCCAAGTATACACTATGCAACCTTTCATCATGTACTAATTTTCTATTTCAAAGGAGCTGCTTGAGTTATAATTGCAATTTTAATACTCTTCTGTTCATATTGTTATCAACTTAAGGGACCCCAATTATACGTGCCTTCTATCTTCTTTGTCTGCCTTTTTTAGTTATCACTTGGTTTTAGATCTTTTTGCCTATGAAGTTATAGTTCACATGATCCTATTATTCTTTTTTACTTTGAGTTTTCATGTACGCACTCATTAAATTATATTTAACTTAAATGAGACCAATGTTTTCAAAATTTTCTGATTTATAATCAGAAAACACTACTTATTTTTATATTTATGTGTTTCTTCTTGTAATAGCTTTGTAGAAGTGCTGAATTCTTTTTGTGGTTGTTGTTGACACTAATTTCTGCATTATATATTCCTAAACCAGCAATTCAGGTGATTCTTGAGGATGAGTAGAGTGAAAGGGGCAAAACGATGTGTTTCTTACATTTTTAACCTGATTCTTCTATCTTCTGAGGATAGAGTTAAAGGGAATTTTATTTAAACATCAGTTCCTGGCCCAGAGTGGAGGTTCATTCTTATTATTCTGGGACTCTGGGAGGCAGAAATGGGAGGATTGCTTGAACTCATAAGTTCCAGATGAGCCTGAGCAAAAGCAAGACCCCATTTCTGCTAAAAATAGAAAAAGCTAGCCAGGTGTTGAGGCAGGCACCTATAGTCCCAGCTACTTGGGAGGCTGAGGCAAGAGGATCACTTGAGTCCAAGAGTTTAAAGTTGTTGTGAGCTATGATGCCAGGGTAACAGAGTTGGAATCTGTCGCAAGAAAAAATTAACATCAGTGCCAAATTCTTTTACATCTTCCAAGTTGTTGATGCTGTTTTCTTTCCATAGGATAATTGGTATTCAGCTATTTCTTTCTATTCTTCACCAAGAAACACATGTGCCTTCAAAGATCTTCTTGCTCATCCTGAAATAGAGCCTGTTCAAAACTGCTATTAAAGTTCCACATATTTTATACCTAGGATTTGAACCATCAAATCTCAAACCTTGTGCAAGTATTTTTTATATTCAGAATGGACTTCTGTTCTGAGAGCAAGCCCTTGTTGATATCACGTGAGAGCGATAGTAGGCACCTGATGCAGCAGGAACTCTGACCAGTGCTACACTTCAGTACATACTCCACAGCTGGCCCTTCTGCTCTCGGAAAATACAATTTCCTACTTTCACATAAACTAGTGTTTTAAATCTATCTCCTATTCTACTGTAGGCATGATATATGCATAATTATTTTGCTTACCTTTATAAAGTATGGCTGTTAAGGTGGTCTCCATGATACTCCCACTGCCTCTCAATTGTATTTTCATTCAATTACACCAATTAGAAATATTCTCACCTTTCTCATTAATCTTTCCTATTTCCTCATGTCACTTAGACCATTGAATGTTTTGCTGATTATATTTTTTTACATTTTGAAACAGTTCCTAGACTTTGTGATTATGTTTTTATTTGAAGAATTAGATGTTCTATTCCTAGAAGTTGCATTTGTTTTATTTTTATGCCTCTTTGTTCATTTTTAATGTCCTTCCCTTGATGGCACATCTTTATGATGGTGAACTTAATTTTTAAAAAGTATTGTATACGTATCTTTTCTGTATTTTATATATTATAATTTAAAAATCTGAGTTTTGGACCATCTAAATATGTTGTTTGTGGTTTTGGCAAACTTACCATTTTGTGTTTTCGGTAATCCTTGATTGTGAGACCATTGCTTACACTTCATTGGTGGGCATCCTTTGGCATATGCAGAGGGTTGGAGAAGTCTTCCCCAAAAAGAGATGTACAACTTCTTTGATTAGCCAGCGGTGTACAGGAGTCCCCATGTTCCTTCCTTCACTTTTAAAATTTATTTTAAAATTCCATCTCCTGATATCAGTGATACCACCAGCATCTCCTCTCACAAAACCTCACCCTTCCTCACGGCCTATGACTCAGTGTTTGGGTATACCCAGATTATCATTGCACTGCTCCTGCTCTAAATTTTGTTTTAAAATAGCAGAAGAGATTCTTCAAGGCTTTCACTATCTCCTATGAGATGAAAGTGTCCCTAAATATGTGCCACCCTAGGTTTTAGTTGCTCAAAATCATTTGGAATTCCATGGCAGGGAATAAGTCAGAAGCATAAGTCTGAATATTGTTTTCTTAAAAAAGTTACAAGTATATCCAATTCATTGACATATCAATATGAAAGATGGAAAGTCAATAAATGAAATGAAGGCCAATAGCTAAACATAAAATTAAAGACATACAATCATTTCCTAGACTTTTATAACATAACCTCCTCTTTGTAGCCCAACTTTCAGCTTCCCTAATACATTTATATACTTTTGAGATATGACCAGATATCTTGTTCATAGTTTTCCAATTTATATTTATTTCTGTCTTATTATACAAATGCAAGCTAATTTAAGCATGTTGAATCTCCAGCATTTTAAAACTTGTCATCAAAATAAAACATTTGAAATAAAATATCTATAATTGTTTGCCCTGGTAATAAGATCTACTTTTACTTTGCCTTGTACAAAATGAGCATGCTTTTCTTAAGAAAGCAGTGAGTTATCTTTTTCTGTTCAACTTTATTTTTTGCATAGTGTATGATAATTAAAATGTCACAGATCCACAGGGAACAGAGACATTCTAATGATTGCATACATAGCATAGATCCCTACATTCAAAGATTGTATTCCAATGGGAAGAATTTCTATTATGGCAATAATGCTCTTCCTCCTGTTCCCATCCTTATTCTACCTCAAGTAATTGTCCTATATCTTTTTTTAAAATGAGCAAACCTTATCATTTCTACTAATGGTCCTTCATGATTTCATGAATGAGCTAACTTCATTTTCCTGTTGAATATTTAGAAATCTGATATAAGTATTACTAAATAGACTTAAAATATAGCTGCCCTCTTTAGTTCCTAATGTGGTCCCATAAAAGAGGAAAGGAAGTTTTAAATTTGCTCTATTTAAGAAAGGTTGAATGTTTTCACAAACTTCTGAATATGAGAAAAGTATCACTAGGCAGTCTGGGGCTGGGCTATTGAAACTTAAGTTCAGAATTCTCCATTGTTAAGGATACAAGGAAACAATACCCTCCTTAGAGGTGTACTTATCTGTCATCCATGATAGGAAACTAACAAAATACTTTCAACTGGGTGACAGTACACTAATGAATAATCAAGACGCTAAGGCTGGTTGGATGAAGTATTTCTCAATGATAGGTTGTGTTTCCAAAGATAGTTTTAGAATTTTTCTGAGGAAAATTACCAGGAAAAAATTGATAGGAAATATATTAATGCACCATCTGCTTTCTGAAGAGGCTTACAACAAAAAAAAAGAAAAACACTCATGTAACCAGTATGATATCTGAACTTTCTACTATTAATCTCATTCAAAGATTCACACATTCTATTAAAGCCTTGGTACATTTGGTAAATAGAACCATTTTTCAAGAAAACATTTTTAATTAAGCTCCAATCACATTTCAATCATTATCTCACAACGTCTGTCTTTAACTATTTATGCTTTTACGTGTGAGTTGAGATGCTGCTAATCATTACACTGACATCCTGTTGGTTCCAGAAGAACTGTTCTGTCCTGACTCTGCCTTGACCGCTGTATGCCTTCCTCTTCATCTGCTTGAAATCTGTCCAACTCAAACATAAACATCAAGTTCTTGAACAAATTTGGAATCTGCTCTCTTTCTTGGTGATCACTATTAGTAGCATCATCCTCATTTCTGTAGTCAACTATTTCGTCTCCCTGTGTCTAGTCATAACTTTTATCAAAAGCTCCTCCTCACAGATGTTTAAAGCCCTTCAATGATTTTCCAAAATCCAAACTCCCTCAATAATCTGGCCCCTACTCCTGGACTGGGCCCTGGACTCTGCTCCTTAATTTGAACCATTGTCACCCAGCTTTACACTGGAATTTACTGGTTTACAATAAAAAAAAGAAAAACTGAAGTGACAAGGTAAGTCTTTTATTTTAGCAAAAGCCCTTTGAGGTGACATTTTAAAGCTGTATTAAAGGAGAAAGGAGTTTGGTATAAAAAGTTTGTAATGTTTCCCAGACAAGAAATAATAAGTGTGAAATGTATTGGCTGTCATTAAGGATGTCATGGAAAGGAAGGAGATGGGATTCAATTCAGAGGTAAAACCCACAAGACTAAGCTGAGAATACAAAGTGTGGGGGAAGGTGTCTAGGATGATTCCCATATTTCCTGCTGGGGACACAGGTGCTATTCTAAATGCAGTTAATAAGAGTAAGAACAAGTTTGGAGGAAAAAGTGTCGACATTTATTGCGTTTAGGTTTAGTTTGATAAATAGAAGGTGATTTCTAGTACCTTGTGTGGCTATGCACATATACACATACGCAAGTCTAGAACAGCAAATAGAGTTGGGCTGAGTCTAAGATAAAGCCTTGGATTCTGTTGTTATGTAATTAGCAGAGTAAGTCATGGGATTAGATAAGAAAGAAAGAACATGAGACGTGAAAAAAATGAGAAGTCCAAATAAGAGTGAAAAGATTGTATTGTACTGAAAAACAACATTGTCACCCTTGCATGTAAAGACAGATTGAGTGTGTTTAGAATAAATACAGAGAAAATATACAGAATATAACCCACTCTTTAAAGAAATCTGGATGTGAAAGGTAAATGAAAGTCAAGGTTGGTTACAAGAAAGGATTCTAGAGTGAAAGGAGTTGCTTTTTGCTGTTTTATTTTAGGTTGGGAGAGCTTGAAAACTCTTGTATACTAAGGAGAGCCACTCCTTAGTGGCTTACTTAGGATGTCAGATATCATCTCATGTCCAATACTGAGGTATTAAAAAGTTTTAAATACAGGAGAGATATAATCAGCTGTCCTGTTTGTCTCTCCTCTGTCACAGGAGGGAGAGCCACTCCTTAGTATACAAAAAAAAAAAAAAAAAAAGGGGGATAGAGGCCAAGAGCACTGGCTCATGCAATGGGTAGATTGCATGAGTTCAAAACCACCCTGAGCAAGAGTGAGATTCCATCTGTACTAAAAGTTTTAAACCTAGAGGGGCATGGCAGGTACTCACCCCAGCTACTTGGGAGGCTGGGGCAGGAGGATTGCTTGAGCCTAAGAGTATGAGGTTGCTGTGAGCTGTGATGATGCCATAGCACTCTACCTAGGACAACAGAGTTAGACTCTGTCTAAATAAATAAATAAATATAATTAAAAATAAATAAAAATTTTTAAAGGATAGAGTAGAAAGAAAGAGTTAATAATTAATGGTCTAGGTCTGGACAAGGCAGGTAGGAAGAAAAGGAAAGAAAGATAGAGTTACCCCTTCAGTTAGGTAGGAGGAAAGGAGTTAAATGTTGGGTTCTTTCAGGAAAACACTAAGTAAGGTGAAAAGAAGAGGCCAAAAGATTGAGAACATTCTATCCAATCACCTTTTTCCCTTGAAGGAAACACAATCTCAAATTCTAAGGAGAAAAATAAATATTTTTGCAAAAGATAATTTTTTTAAATGTACCGTCTTAATTCTACAAACACAAAAATTAAAGTCACCCATCAAATTAAATCCTTTGCCCAAGAACTACCCCAAATCCATTCCTTTTCTAGGCCATTGGAGGAAAATGATAACATTAGTTTATTTGTAATTTTTTTTAAAAAAATTATGAAAATAGAAATAAGGGAAAATGTAATAGGCCAAAAAGGGTGCACAGCGGAGGGAATTCCTTAAAATGAAACATCTGAGCTGATATTCAAGTACATGAAGGGTCAGCAGGGGAACAGCATGTGCAAACTTCCTAATGCAGAAGCGAGTTTGGTGTTTTAAAGGAAATAATAGGAATGCTAGTGTGGTCAGATTTTCAAGACATAGTTAATGAAAATTAAGATGAGGAACCACAGAAGAGGATTTAGAAGCCTTACTTAGGATGTCAGATCTCATCTCATGTCCAATACTGAGGTATTAAAAAGTTTTAAATACAGGAGAGATATAATCAGCTGTCCTGTTTGTCTCTCCTCTGTCACATCTCACCCCAAAATCTGTATCCTGACATTATATTCAGTTCACTGAAGTCATCTTCCTTTCATATTCCAAACAAAAGCAAGCATATAAATGTCTTTTGGGGAAGTCGATGATGCGTGGCTCATGCCTCTAATCTTAGCACTCCGGGAGATTGGAGTCAGGAGGATTCTTGAGCTCAGGAGTTTGAGATATGCCTAAGCAAGAATAAGATGCAGTATCTACCAAAAATAGAAAAAAAAAATAGCAGAGCATGGTGAGCACACCTTTAGTCTCAGCTATCAAACCATGAAAAGATGGAAAAAATGTAAATGCATATAACTATGTAAAAGAAACTAATCAGAAAATGCTGTAGGTGATATAATTTTAACTATAAGACATCTGGAAAAAGCAAAACTGTGGAATCAGTTAAAAAAAATTAGCATTACCAAGGGTTGGCAGAAGTGGGGCAGTGTAGAGGGCAATGAGTTAGTGGAAAACACAGGATGATTTTTAAGCCAGTGAAACTACTCTGTATAATATTTAGTACTATAACGGCGGATATATGGAATCACACACTAGTCAACAACTAAGTTTTGTGGACATAAGCTTTCATTTAGCAGAAAGGCAATCATCATTCACACCTCCTCCTCTCGTCATGAGGGGACGCACCACCCAGTCCAACATCTCCCTTCCAAGTAGCATGAGGAAAGAAGTCAATACTTGTCACTCTCCTTTAAGAACTTGAGACCCACAGAAGATCTTTAGAGCAGTGAAATGCTCTTCATGAAACCATAATGGTAGATACATATCATTACACATCTGACCAAACCCATAGAATGTACACCCCCAAGAGTGAACCCCAACACAGACTGTGAACTTTGGGTGATTATGATGTATCAATGTAGGTTTATCAGTTATATCTAATGTACTGCTTTAGTGGGGGATTTGGATGATAGGAAAGGCTCTGCATGTGTGAGGGTCGGGGTACATGTATATGAGAAATCCCTGTACCTTCTTTTCAATTTTGCTGTGAACCTAAACTTTTTAAAAAGCCTTCAATTTTAAAACATCACTTAATATAATTAGATATCAGAAAAATGGAAATCAAAACCATAACAACATCCCCCACTAGACAATTATAATATTAAAAAAAAACAGACAATAATAAGTACTGACAAGTATGCAGAGAACTGAGAATTGGGAAGCATTCCTTCCTCTTCTACTTTCTGTAAAAGAAAAAGTTATAGACTGAATTGTGTAATCGCAAAATTTGTATGTTGAAGTTAGTACCTTCACAAAGTGACTGTATTTGGAGATAGAGCCCTTTAAAAAGTGACTAAAATTAAATGAGATAATGTAGGTGGTCCCTGACTCAATAAGACTGATGTCCTTGTAAGAAGAAAAATGTGGATACAGAGAAAAAAACATGTGAGAAGACAGACAGAATGTGGATGCACTCAGACAGAGAAAAAGACAGGTGAGGAGACAGACAGAAAGCAGCCATCTGTCAGACAAGGAAAAGGGCCTCAGTTAAAAATGGGTCCTTGACATCCAGCCTCCAGACCTGTAAGAAAATGTGTTTCTGCTATTTAAGCCACTCTGTCTATGATTTTTTGTTATGGCACCCGCAGAAAATGTATACAGTTAGTTTTAATTCTTCTTTATTTGGTAGAATTCCCTACTGAAACTATCTGTGTGTGGAAATTTCTTATTCTGCAAGTTTTTAAAATACGGATTCAATTTTTCTTAACAGTTTAATCTATTTGATAGCGAGTTGCATTAGTTCAACTTTTTCAGAAAGTGTTTATTTTCATCCAAGTTGTCTAATTTACATGTGTAGAGCTATTTTTAGTATTTCTTTGTCATTCTTTTGAGATCAACATGGTTTATGGTAATATATCCCTGTTTCATTTCTGATATTTGTAAATTTTTGTCTTCTTTGTTAATCTTACTAGAAGTAACCTGGTCTTTATTTCTTTGACTTTGTTATTTTTCTGTGTTCAGTTTTATTGATTCTGTTTTTATGGTTTATTTTTTCCTTCTGTGTACTTTGGGTTTACTTATTTCACTCTTATTTTTCGAGTTTCTTGTGGGCTTAGATAACTATAATTACTGATTGGAAAGCTTTTCTTTCTTCTAATGTAGACATTCAGTGTATCAATCTTTCTCTCAGCTCCGCCTTAGCTGTGTCCCACAAATTTGAACATGTCATTTTCATTTTCATTCACTTCTGTGTACTTCTTAAGTCCATTGAGACCTCATCTTTCACCCATGAATTATTTAGAAATGTGTTATTTTTCTATCAGTTTGTATATTTTCCTGTTATCTTTCTGTTACTGGATTCTAACTGTGGTTGAAAGGATATTCATGATTTCAACTCTTTTAGATTTGTCAAGACTTGTTTTATAATTGAAAATAAGGTCTATCATAAGGTATGTTTTATGGATGCATAAAAATGTGCATTTTGATATTGTTTGGTGGAATATTCTACAATTGTCAATTAAATGCTCTTACTTGATAGTATTACTATCTCTTCTAACTGAATTACTTTCTTTTTAGTTGTTCTATCAATTATTGAGAGAGGGGAATCAAGATCTCCAACTATAATTATGAATTTTTATACTTATTTTTTCTGCATGTTTTCCTCACATATTTTACAGCTTTGTTTGTTGGTTTGTCCTCATTTAGGACTTCTATAACTTCTATAGCAGATTAATTCTTCTAATATTAATATGGTATCCCTCTATGTCTCTGATTATTTTTTCTGCCATAAAATCTAACTTGGTATTAACAAGCCATTCCTGATTTCCTTTGGTTTATCATTTTTCATCATTTTACTTCCAACTTTCCTTTATCATTATATTTAAAATGAGATGCCTAAAGACAGCATATACACTGTAGTTGACTTCTATCTTTTCAACCCGTTGACTGCGGAATGCTCAGAAAGGAAAGGTGCCAATTGAGGCATGCAGCAATCACAACAAACATTATGACACACAGCGTGGTACTGGGTGTACTTAGGTTTCAAACTAATCAAAACAATCCACCTAAGTTGGTTTTAGTTTCAATATTTTATATTGATACTTGTAAAAAAGTAATATGCAAACAAAAAATTAATATGAAATGACAAACTTTGTCATATCAATAAAAATCTAGTACAACATATAACACAGTTCAATGCATAATCCAACTTGACATAATTGTATGCATTGATACCGTGTTTCGCTGCACTTTTTATGCTTTGTGCAAACACACCTCCAGTGGATTTTTTGCCATATTCCTGTTGGATTGCTATACAACAATCTGGTGGAAAATACCTTTCTGAGAGATGAAATGGATTGTTACCAGAAACAGTTCTTCCTCCAGAGTTGTACAATATGATCAACCGAATGTTCTAAGAGGAACAGCTGAAAAACTTCTAAAATTGATGAGTTGTTATGAATATTGGCTTTTATTCCTGATATATTGGGATCAATATAATATATTTTTAGATTCAAACTGTCTTCTCTCCATGCAGTTGCCAAGGATTGACTTCTTTTAAATTTGAAAAGTTTCTACACTTTTATTTTCCAAGTCAAATTCTGAGGTACTTGAAACTTCATGATTATGTGAGAAGTATTTTTTTAAAGCTATCTCTATATTCAAATTCTCCAATAATGATTGACTCTTCTGAACTTGATAACTCTTTGAATTTCTTATTCTCCATATTTATATATATTCCCACAAGAATCCACTATTCATACAAATTACATCAGTCACAACTGTCAAAAATATTGAGAATGAAGTGTATGATGCATACAGACTAAAGTCAAGTGTCATCAAGTCTTGTTTGCAAAATGAACAATGCACCGTTCACACCAAATGAACATCCCAAATGTTTATAGGCATTGTTTTCAGTCAGAAGAGTAACCCACTCAGTTAGTCTCTGTAGTCTAATTAGTGTATTTGGACTATTTACATTTAATGTAATTCATGTTAGGGCTTAATAATGCCACAGTTTTTGTTGTTGTTATTGCTCTTCTCTGTTTTCTGTTTTTTATTTCTCGGGTTTTTCTCATGAGTATACAACTCATACTTGTATATTACAACTCATACTTGTATGGGTTACTTAAGCATACATTTTAATTTCCCTTGGTTTATCTAATTATGTTTTAATGACTCCTCTTGCATACCTTTATTTCTCATTGCTAAAGATATTATAAATACATAACTAATCATATCCATTCGTGTCATCATCTTAGCTCTACATTGAAATTCAGAAACCTTCTCTCCATTTACATTCTCATGCATTCCAATATAATTGTCTTAAATACTTCTTCTAAGTACATTTAAAACTATATCAGATGATGTTATAATTTGTGCTTCAATCATCATATATGATTTATAAAACTCAAGAAGGAAAAAAGGCATTTTATACCTACTACCTACTTACACATTTCTTTATCGCCCTTCCAGATGTTCTATTATAAGTTTCCTTCCTTTCTCACTTTCTTTCAGTAGTTGAGAAAACCTGGTCAATGTGATTTGCAGGAGTCAGCCCTCCACAATACAGGCCAGTGCACGGAAAATTGGGAAAGCGTCTAAAAGCAGAGGGCAAATGACTATCACATTATGTCCATCCATATCTCCTGTTCTGTGAGAGTGCTGGAATAACAAAGCAGTGGAACATTAGGCACTAATATATGAGATCACATTTTGTGTGTTTTCTGTAATATGTTTCCCAAATTTCCTGAATTTACCATGTTAATTTTAACATTAATAAAAATTACATACCTATTGCTTTTATAACTTTTTTGGTGACCATGAAAAGAATTTTAGAAGTGTTTGTGTGTGTGTGTGTATATATATATATATATATAGAGAGAGAGAGAGAGAGTATACTGTATATATATATATAGTTGACCACCTCACTACTTTAACTGCCTCCTTAAGTTGACCTAGTTTTCATAGACTGGACATGTACCACATGTATGTATCAGTACAGTGGGCCTAATTCCTTATATTGACCACCTCCTTCTGTTGACTTGTCTGTTGTAGTCTTTTGGGTGGCCAACTTACAGAACTAGTGTTTGTGTGTATGTGTGTGTGTAGAGTGTGTCTGAGAGAGAGAGAGAGAAGGATTTGGTTCACCAGCCTAAGTAGAAGCCACCTTTAAGAGGCAAGAAGAATACAAGGGTAGTGGTCTTTATCACTGTAATGAAGTTGAGAAAAGTTCAAATAGCAGTAGTGTTTGAAAGCTTCAAACACTAAAAAGTGCCAAAGTCACTGGGGACTTTTATAAATGCAATTGTAGCAGATTAAGGAATAAACATGAGGTAAGGTCATAGGAAGGTCAAGTCAGAACTGAGATATAATTTCAAGAAGGATGAATTACAAAGAAATGAAAGCAGGAGGTGATACTTTTGTCACAGACTAATGGTCAAGGAAAAGTTCCTTACTATTTTTAACATAGATGCAGTCTTAAAATATCTATATATGGGGCCAAAAGAACTGGTAGCAATGAAAATTTTAATATATGAGGAAAAGAAAATGGATAGAAAAAGATTCAGAACACGATGAAACAGTCTTGCCATTGAGAACTGTGCAAAAGGTATGCAAAATCAAAATATTTTGAGCTGGTGATTTACCAGTTCCTTTTACTAGTCATGTCTGATTCAGAGTTGTATTTCTGTATCTTTATGTCACTTTAATTAGCAAACCTATGAATAGAGTGTATTTAATATTACTTGCTGTTTCTGAGCCTCCAGGTGGCAGTGGCCTTATTGCAGTGGCTTTTGTGATACGAGCAGGCTCAGAATTCTATGTGAGAAATGATAAAATCATTCTTACATTACTTGTTTTGCATAAAGGCTCACAAACATGTATATTCAGCTCCCATTTCTCCATAGGATGTGCATCGCATGCTGAGGTTGTTTGAAACTAAGACATCATTTAAAACAGTAGTAGTGAATACTAGGGTTTCATAAATTTAATCATTAAACACAAACTTAAAGGTGCTTAAATAAATTAACTTAGAGAAGACTTAATTAAGATATCAGAAAAACAATTGTTTATTATAAGTCATTTGGTAGGCAGGGATGAATTAGATCATATCTTTTACAACTTGACTAAAAAAGTGCTATAACAATGCAGAAATTCAGTATATGATTTTAATCTTAAACATTCTCTGATTTGTAAAATTGAAAACATTCCTGACAGTCAAGGTCTCATTGTGGTCAGTAATTGCTTTAAAAAAGTAAAGACACATCACATATATTTGCAATTATTTTGTACCTTAAAAACAAAAGCAAAATTAAAGAATTAGATGTTATAAATACAAGCCTTATCGTTATTTAAGGGGAAGCAATTATTCTTAGTATTCATAAGTAATGCTATTCCAGTATACTATAAACAGTGATGTATGAATCTCAATAATTTTTACACTGTGACTGAATTTTTTTTCCAGGAATCTTTTGTCATTTAAGAAAAATGCAGGTAATACTGGGGGGGGTTTTGTTGTTGTTTTTTACATCACTGTATTTTCTTAATACGGGAAAGGATGACTTCCATAGAGATTGGTAGGTTTGGAAGCACTGGAGATCTCTCAGTAAAGAGACTGTAAAAAGTAAATGATTATCCGTGATTCTGCATCTCTGGGTCTTGGTTCATGGGAGTTACACTATGATGGACTAGTGTTTAATCACAAAGTAATTTTATTACAAGAAGTCTTCATGAGTTTTGATGTTACAAAAAGGAGTTAAAACTGTGCCTCCTGTTTTATCTGCTCTGTAACATTGAAGAAGTTAAATCAGCCTTGAGTCTCAGTGTCCTTTACTGTAGCATGGAAAGCAGGAATACTCCATAGAGTTGCTGGGATGCTTAAATTATATAAATAAGGCATCTTTCCTAGTGAATACACTTATATCAGAATGGACAAGCAGTACATCTCCCAATATGGAAATCAGTTGTACAGGTTGAGTTATAGGACACCTGAAAACTAAATTAGCAATCATGTATCTTGAATGACCTAGGATGGGAAAAGAGAAAGATGTCATACAACTAGTTTTTCTCTGTGACAGCCTGACACGATGTCCTTCACCACATTATGAATATTTACATAAAAGTGCCAAGAATGGTTCTTTCAATCAGTCTACTTGCTACATGGGCTAATTATCCTCTGCTTTTGTCTTAATTCCATGCAGACCACCAAGCTTCTGCTAGCATTTGACTTTCACCTCTGTCCATTCGTTCAAGCTTTCATTTGTTCTGCAATCAAAAACTTACAAAATGCCTATTTCTAGGCACTGTGAAATCAAGATGGACTGTTTCTGCCCTGAACACATACATATAAAGATGGGTACAAGAAAGCAGATAATTAGAAAAGCAGTAACATAGTCTTAAAAATTCCCATCATCACAGTTCCCTAAGGATTCTCTGGAGGACGAGGACATGAACAAGATATTTTATTGGTATAAAAGTATCTCATAAAATCAGAAACGTCGTATCATACCAGCTCTAGTTATTTATATTGCAAACATGGGCTTTTTATAACAGTTTTATTGAGATATAATTCACATATCATAAAATCCCACCATTGAAAGTGTACAATTTCATGATTTGGTCTACATTCACAGAGTTGTGCAACCTTGACCACTAATTCTGAACATGAGATCACTCCAAAAAGAAGCCCTATGCTTGGCTCAGCGCCTGTGGCTCAATCGGCTAAGGTGCCAGCCACATACACCTAAGGTGGCGGGTTCGAATCCCCAGCCCGGGCCCACCAAACAACAATGATGGCTGCAACAAAAAAATGGCCGGGCATTGTGGCGGGCGCCTGTGGTCCCAGCTACTTGGGAGGCAGAGAGAGGCAGGGGACTCGCTTGAGCCCAGGAGTTGGAGGTTGCTATGAGCTGTGATGCCATGGCACTCTACCCAGGGGGATAGCTTGAGGCTCTGTCTCAAAAAATAAAAATAAAATAAAATAAGCCCTATGCTTATTAGCATTTGCAACCATTCCCTCCCAGATCCAGTCCCTATCACTGCTAATCTATTTTGTTTCTCTATGGATTGCCCATTCTGCACATTTAATATAAATGAAATTATACAATATGTAGCCTTATGTGACTGGCTTCTTTCACGGAGAATAATGTTTCTAAGGTTCATGGATGTTATATGGGCATTTCACTCTTTTGATTGCTGAATAATACTCCACTGTATGACTATGCCGTGTTTGTTTATCCATTAATCACCTGATGGACATTTGGGTTTCCACTTTGAGGTATTACCAATACTGCTGTTATGATATTCATGTGAGAGTTTCAGAGTATATATTTTTACTTTTTTTTGAGTACATACCACAGAGTGAAACTACTGAGTCATGTGACAACTACACATTTAACATTTTGAGGAGCTTCCAGAATGACTATGGTCATTTTACAATCCCATAAGCAATGTAGAAAGGGTCTACTTTCTCCACATTCTTTTCATCACTTTTCATTTTGTGAGGTTTTTTTTATTGTTATTTGTTTGTCTCCCCATAAATATGAAGCAATATTCCATTTTTTTAATTTTGTTATTTCAAAAAATAGGGGATACAAGTACTTTTTGTTATATGTGTGAATTGTATCAAGGTTGAATCAAAACTTTCAGTGTGCCCACCACCAGAATATTGTACATTGTACACAATAGATAGATTTTTATCCCTACCCTCTTTCTCCCTCCCTCCTTAGTTTCCAATGTCTGTTATACCACTTTATGACCATATATATCCCTCATTTAGCTCCCACTTATAAGTGAGATCATGAGGTGTTTGTTTTTCCATTCCTAAGGAATTTCACTTAGGATAATGATCTCCAGTTCCGTCCAAGCTGCTACAAAGAACATTATTTCATTCCTTTTTATGGCTGAGTAGTACTCCATGGTGTATGTATAGATACATAGATACGAGCTCTAACAATCAGTTTTGCAAACTTGCCATTATGCACTTAAGTTAGCAGCACTGTCCAAACAGCTCCATAAGGCTTTATAACCTTGGTATCTCAGTGTCTCACAGCTATGCTCAAATCAACTTGTGGTAGTGTCTTGCTGAGTGATGTCTTTGTGTGTTATCACAAGAATGTCAGAACTTGAATTAGAGTAAGAAACAAACATTAAATTTCTTGTTAAACTTGGCAAGAGTAGAAGTGAAATCAGGGGCATGTGATTCCAAGTTTATGGGATAATGCCATGAAGAAAATGGCAGTGTACAAGTGGATGAAACATCTTTTCAGAGGGGAGAGAAAGTGTCACTGACAAAGAGAGGTCAAGGCAGCCAGAACTGATGAAAACATTGCCGAAATTCATCAAATTGTATGTCATCATCATTGGCTGACTGTGAGAAGCATAGCAGACCAAGTAAACATCAAGAGAGAAACAGGAGCTGGAAAATATTCTTCTTAGCAAAGTATCTGGAGAATGGAAGAAAAAGTACCCAATGTATTCAGCCCTACTATGAAACTAATTTGTAGCTTTCATAGGAAAGTTATAACCTGATTTTAGCCCAGGAATATGGGGAGAGGGGAGAGAGGGGGGAGGGGAGGGGAGGGGGAGGGGAAGGTGGAGGGTGGGTGGGATCACACCTACGGTTCATCCTATAAGGGTACATGTGAATCTCTCTAAATGTAGAATATAAATGTTTTAGCAAAATAACTAAGAAAAAGACATGAAGGTTATGTTGACCATTTGGATGAAAGTATTTCAAATTGTATATAGAAACAGTATACTGTACTCCATGATAGTATTAATGTACACAGTTATGATTTAATAAAAAAAGTAAATAAATAAATATACTGAGACAATTGATTAAAGAAAAAAATAAAGATAAACAGGAAAATCTTAACTGAACATCTTGGCATGAAAGGTGTGTGCGAAAATGGTCCCAAAAGAGCTCACTGATGAACAAAAGCAAATGAGCGTTGAAGTTTGCCAGGACCTTTGGAGAGCCAAGATGATGTTTTGGGCTGTGTTTCATCACCAATACATGTATTGGTTCAAGTGCACAAGCATTCAAGTACACAATGGAAGTCAGCCCAGTTCCATCAGTCCAAAGAAGAGTAAGAATGATGTTCCTAACCTTTTTTGTTATCAGAGGGATTGTTCATTATGAATTTATGCCAACTGGACAGTTTATCCAAGTTTACTATTTGGAAGTGCTGAAAAGGTTGCATGAAAAAAGTGGACAGAAAAGACCTGAAGTTTTCACCAATAACTCATGACTCTTACGTCACAGCAACACACCAGCTTACACGGCACTGTCTGTGAGGATGATTTTAGCCAGTAAACATATAATTGCATTGGAACCCCCTCCCTACTCACCTCATTTCCTTACCTGAAGATAAAGAAAATATTGAAAGAGGGTGGCACCTGTGGCTCAAAGGAGTAGGGCACCAGCCCCCATATGCTGGAGGTGGCAGGTTCAAACCGAGCCCTGGCCAAAAAATGCAAAAAAGTTTAAAAAAGAAAATACTGTAAGGAAGCCATTTTGATGGCAATATGATAACATATTTATACTTAATGTAAGACATTAACATATGCTTTTATAAAAAGTGACAGAAAATTAACGTAGAATGGACAAGTCATATTTTATAATCCTTACGTTATGTATTAGCCTGGTTTTGAAGTATGCTCAGTTGATTAGGGACTTTTTTACCAAATGCTTTCTGCATCTATTAAGATGAACATATGGCTTTTGCTTTTAATACTGTTTATGTGGTGAATCACATTTATTAACTTAATATATTGAACCATCCTTGCATCATTAGGATGAAATTCACTTGATCATGATGAATAACCTTTATGATTTCCTTTTGAATTCAGTTTGTTGGTATTTCATTGAGTACTTTTGTATCTATGTTCATAATGCATACTGGTATCTAATTTTCTTTTTTGTTTGTATCCTTTCTTGGCTATACTCACTTCATAGAATGAGTTAGGGAGATTCTCTCCTCCTCGATGTTATGGAACACGTTCAGTAGGACATGTGCTAATACCAATTTTTCCTTGTAGGTCTGGTAGAATTTAGTTGCTTATCCATCTAATTCAAGGCTTTTTTGGTTATAAGATGTTCTATTATTATTTCAATCTTGCAAATTGTTATAGGTCTACTAAGGATTTCTACTTTTTCCTAGTCAAGTTTGGGAGGTTGTATGTTTCCAAAAATGTGTCAATTTTCTCTAGATTTTCTAGTTTCCATGTGTAGAAGTTTTCATAGTAGTTATAGATGATATTTTGTATTTCTCTGGATCAGCTTTAATATTTCCTTTTTCATTTCTGCTGGAGATTGTTTGAACCATTTCTCTTATATTTCTGGTATTTCTGGCTAGTTATTAATACTATTTTTCTTTTCAAAGAACAAACTTTGTGTTTCATTGACCCTTTTATTGTTTATTATTTTATTGATTTCTGTTTCCTTTAGTTCTTCTCTGGGCTTTGTTATTTATTTTCTTTCCCTAGCTTTGGGTTGTTTTTCTCCATCTATTTCCAGTTCTTTTAGGTGTGCCAGGAGGTTGTTAAGATCTTCATGTCTTTTTGACGTAGGCATTTAATGCTGTGAAATTCCACATTAGCACTACTTTTGCTCTATCTCAGAGATTTTGGAAGCTTATGACACATTTTACATTCAGTTCAAAGAAATTTTTATTTCCATCTCAATTTCATCAATGAGCAGATTTTTAATCTTCATGTATTTGTGTAGATTTGGAGATTCCTTTTGGAGTTTATTTCAAGTTTTATGTAGTGAATACATGCTATGATTTTGATTTTTCTGGATTTTCTGAGAATTATATTATAGCCTAACATATGATCTATCTTGGAAAATATCACATGTGCTGATGAGAAGAATATATATGCTGAAGTTTGGGGGTAGAATGTTCTGTAAATGTCTATTTGATCCATTTTTCTAGAGTCCTACATAAGATCAGTGATTTTTGTTGATGTTCTGCCTCAGTGATCTGTCCAGTTCTATTAGTGAAGTGTTGTAGTACCCAGTTATTATAATGTTGCTCTCAGCTGTTTTCAGGGGATTCTATGTATATTAGAGATGTATGTAATGTAATGTAATGTAGCTGTTTTCAGGGGATTCTATGTGTGTTAGAGATGTATGTAATGTAATGTAATGTAGCTGTTTTCAGGGGATTCTATGCATGTTAGAGATGTATTCAGCAATAGGGCAGATTAGAACTCTTCCTTAGCCTTCCTTTCCTCCTTACGCAGAGGTTTAAGAGCAGGCAGAGTTTAGAGAGTGGCCTTGCCAGCTCTTTCCTGACCATGTGAACAGACCTGCACAAAGATATACCTTCTCGATTCCCAGTATTATGTCAGGGATTTTCTTGGACCCCTAAAGTTCCCATTTTCATAAACTTTATGGTATCTTGCTAGTCCCAACAAGTGTCACTTTCTCAGGTAACTATGATGCCTAAGAGTTGTGGTTTGTTTTAGGCAATTATAATACTCTGAGCATAGGTTTGCTTATACTGATTAAACTAAGTGTCTTATCAAGTAAAGTCAAATCCTGAGTATGATTTTTTCTTTTTTTCAAGAAGTTTCTGGGTGGGTCAAATAGTTACAATTCTCTGGGTATGGGGCTTAGGAGCTCCAAACCCATTCTGCCACATCCAGCATTGGGTAACAACTTGTTCTCACAGTTACTATCGTTGTAAAATCGTTGTAAAGCTGCTCATTTTCCTGGTTTATAAGGAATTGGACATAAGAGAATGGGAATAAAGGAAGGTAAAATGTTACAAAGCTTACTGCTTTTCCAGAAATTTAGTCATTTTCCTTGAATGCCCACTACTCCAGACTGCTGCAAGACTTTGGATAACTTCCAGAATTACATGAAACTGGTTTTTGACAAATTTTACTTTTAATGAAGCAACATATTTTCAGAGTTCCATACTACACCATTCTAGAACTGCTTACCCACAAACATGAATTTTCAAAACAAGTCTTACCTTTTCACATTTTGTGATCTTCCTGCCTGTCTAAATAGGAGTTGTTCTATCATTAGCAAGATCTTCACATGTGTATGTAGAGTCAGTCATCTTTGGCTTTTTCTTAAAAAGGACAATATTGAGACAAGTAAAATGCCTTATTTTTCATCCATGTCTACGTCTAGAGTGTGACTACCTCTTTAAAAGCTCACACTTCATGTTTATACTAAAGAGGAATCGAATGACATTTTTTTAGTTACAGCAAACAAAAATTTATCTTTTAATTTATCTTTTAATTTTAATTAACATACTCATTATGTTAATAACTTAACAAACCATGACATTATATTGCAAAATATATGTGCCAGTGTAGCCAAAGATCAATAGAAGTAAAAACTTGACAAACTTTTATTTTGCTTTCTTTTTCCTCACCAAGGAGATTAATCCTAAACTTGGAAAATAGTAACAAGACAGCCCAAATCCCATAAGAAGCCCAATATTGTCCAGACCTAGCAGAACCTTTCTGGGTCCTACAAAATGTACTCATGTGATTGAGGAACCAAGTGACCGGTCAGAAGCTGAGGAACAGACGGAAGAAATGTCAGGAAACTATCATTAGGAAATTTGCCTCATTTTTTTCTTTCTTTTTTTGGGGGGGGTGGGGGTGGGGCAGAGTCTCACTTTGTGCCCCTCGTTAGTGTGCCATGGTGTCTTAGCTCACAGCAACCTCAAACTCCTGGGCTCTTACTTCAGCCTCCCGAGTAGCTAGGACTATAGGTGCCCACCGCAAAACTCAGCTATTTTTAGAGATGAGTTCTCACTCTTGTTCAGTCTGGTCTTGAACCTGTGAGCTCAGGCAATCCATCCACTTTGGCCTCCCAAGGGCTGGGATTACAGGCATGAGCCACTGTGCCTGACCCCCTTTAAAAAACAAACAAAAAAAAGGAATAAACTGAAGCTTGGTAGAAATGCAACTAACCCTACAGAAAAGTATTCTAAATTGGTTCATTTAGGAGATTACTGGTAAAAACCTACAAAAGAAAAATCTATTCCCTGAAACATAATATTAAATCACTAAAAATCTATTATTCCAAATTATGCAGTATTTCTCACCATCCTCTTATAAATAAGTTCGTTTTAACTGCCATTTAGAGTATAGGTTTATCCTTGCAAAACACAGAAGTATCTCATGGTATCTTTGTGGGTGGAGCAGTTAGTTGCACAATAAACCAAGATTTTAATGTCATCCTGATGTTCCACTGGGCTGCTGCTCAGTCATTTTTGTCTTCTATTTGCTAAAGATACACTTAGAAAACATAGAGTTTCCAATGTTGTGGAGCAAATATTACGAATGGCAGAAAAGAACCTGAAGATTATTTTAATCATAAGCATGAAACAAAAAGATGAAATTTAAAGGAGGCAATCAACCCTGTACATTTAGGTCTTGAAGTTGAATTACGTAAAGGTAGGTGATAGTCCCTCTCCCTTTAAATTGACGTTAAGGAAAATATTTTGGCGGGAACACCACAAATAAAGCACCGCGTGGACTAAAATGGCTGACAATATGATTTCTGGGTTCTCTTCCAGTGCCAAGGTTTGGAGATTGTACATAGAAACGTTTTATTTAAAGAAAAGCTAGAGTATTTTCATAACCGACTAAAATCACCTGCACATAAAATACAATGAATCCTAATACCCTGAGGTGATGCATTTATTTTTGTCTGTTATTCTCCCAATAGTTCTTCTTTAATCCTGGCAATTGATATCAGTAAGACCTGTTATTAGATGGGAATATCACCCTTGAGGTAATTAGTATGCTTATAGAGACAGATTTCAGAGCACTTCTTCAATGGCATGCAAAAGCCTATGCTAAAAATAAAAGACAAAGAATAATAGAATGTTGTTTTGCAGAAATAAATTTTAAGTATTCAAACTGAGCCCTCGCTCTTACATTGGAGTGATGTGATTTCACCTAATGAAAGAAACTAAATGAATCCATGCTTACGCATTGTTGGTATGTGCAGAACAAGAAGAACAAATCACACAAATTTTCCCACTTAATTATTATGATAGAAATTCATTGTCATATTATTGACCTATTTGGTCATGCCCAAGTTAATCATGTCTGAACCTTTCCCAGTGGGAAATAAGCTTGTTCACTTCCTGTCTTGCAAGAATATCAACTAAAACTCAGTCACATATGCCTGTAGCCCGATCACTGCAGCCCACCGTAACCATCATCTCCAGCCGCGAAACGGCAGTCTGCAGCGAGCCCAGGAGACCTGGTGTCAGAAACTCATCACTTCCTGTGTCCTTTTTCTCCCCCATTCTGCTCAATCATTTGCCACATTAAATTAAACCTGACTGTTTGCCAAAGCCCTTCCTGCTTTCTCTTTGCAAGGAGCTGTTTTGCAGTACGGAGACAGAGTTTACATGTAGTAACAGACTAGTAAGCCAGCAACTTGAGTGGCTTATTAAAGTCAAGCATGTGTCTTTGTTTCATGTTGCTAATGATGTGGAACCACAGAGGCCTGAGTATATTTCGCCCGGACGGTGTGGGAGCGAATGCTGAGAGCTCATTACTCGGCTCCCCATTGGAATCCTGCAGGCTTCCGCTCATTGAGGAGACTGTGGGGGCTTTGACAGAATTATTATACTGAATATTTTTAGACTCATTAACTATATCACCAAAGCAAAACATCTCTTCCTCAGATGCAAATGGCTGCAGCTACTGTGGCTTTGCTTTAGTTATTGCAGGAAAAAGGATGAAGCTTGAAAACAACTTAAGAAAAAGACTTTTCATGCCTGAATGTTTGATTTTGCCACTTACATTGGGACTGTCTGTGGCTGTGTTGCCACATTTGAGCCACTTGTATACCAGTGCTATTTATGGAGATAAACACATTCATTTCCCCTTTATTGAGCAATAATCAAAATCTTTTTTTAATTTTCTGTGTGTCCTATATTGCATTTCTGGATGAGGCTTTGACGATTATGCTTTGAGGCTGAGGGTTATGAAATTCATTCCCAAGATTATAGAGTAACTTTTGGTGCCTGACCTAAATCTAAACTGAGAATGACTGTGTAGTTAAAATAATAATTTGGGGAATAGCTGTTCTCTAATTCAGGCATTGTAACATATGCTGCCTGGCATGAATGATGACACCCTGTCTTAGATCATTACAGTACCTTAACACAGGACTCTGATTTAAGGTTGAAGAGCAAGAAAGGAATTTTAACCTCCCTCCAAATTGTCTTGCTCTCCTGGATTTCAGTTCAACTTTAATATTACTTTATTGAGGCTTTTTGGTGATTTAATTTAGGCTTAAGAAGCCCTTACAGAAAAAAATATTCAGACTTTAAAATTAATTCTTTAGAGCAAAGGACAGAGAGCTACATTTATGATCCTTTCACTATGAAAGTTAAACTGCATCTACCAAGGATTTCATACTTCCAAAAATAAATTAAGGTTTGGCACTCTGAGGGAGAGTCTTTAATTTCTCATACACTACTGCTTACCACTGTGCCAGAATTTGCCACCTTCGACAACTAGCTTGAGATGTGGTCACTAGACATTTAAACCTTAAGATTTGGTTTGAAATATTTTGTTCTTTAATGAAAAAAATTGTTTGTTCACGAATATTCAGTGCTTTGGAAGAAATACCATTTGATTTTATTTGTGGTTCATCTCCCACACTACACTGCTCTGACAATGGTGACAGTGACTTCATACATGAAGGATTTCTCCTGCTTTCCATGACCGCCAGGGAATCTGAGGGGAATACTCTACATCTGAAACATGTTTTCCTTTGGGATTCCACCATTAGAATAACAGGTCTGATCAGTCGCCCATTAGGAACTTGGTGAGGAGAAAGAAAATACCTAAGAAAACATGGAATAACAAAATTGCAAAACTGCATTTTATATGCATATTACATGTACACTATACCTTTTAAATTGCCATTATCCTTTTACCAAAAGTCCCGGTATCCCATATTCTTTTCATATCAACATAAAAAAAACATTGATAGTTGTGAGCTGGGAAATTTTTAGCTTGGGTGTTTAGAAGATGTTAACGAGGTAACCAGTATCACCCACTGTCATGGAATTAATTGTTGTCTGGGAGAGTTCACTTTACCTGGAGTTCCAGAAAGATTACTCAAAATTTCTGTTGGTGGCTCTAAGAAAGATCATGAAACATCAATTCCCAAGTGTTCTGTACTCCTTACAAATGAGAATACAAAATATACATATTACTACTAACAGCCAGTCATGGTGGCTCACGTCTGTAATCCTAGCACTCTGAGAGGCTGAGGAAGGTGTATTCCCTAAGCTCAAGAGTTCAAGACCAGCCTGAGCAAAAGACCCCCATCTGTACTAAAAAGAAAAAAACTAGCCAGGCACGATGGTGCATACCTGTAGTCCCAGATACTCGGGTGGATGAAGCAAGAAGATCACTTGAGCCCAAGAGTTTGAGGTTGCCGTGAGCTATGACACCATGGCATTCTACAGAGGATGACAGAGTAAGACTCTGTTAAAAAAAAAATGTTATTACTAATGAATCTGAAGTACCATGATTTATTCAAAAATGTATTGTGCATCTACTGAAAGGAAGGTACTTTTTAAAATATCAAAGATACAATAATAAATAAACATTCTCGTCCTTATGAGGGAGACAGCTAACAAAAAGTATTAGTGTATTGATAAATCATGACAGAGATAGGATATGTGTGTTGAGGAAGGAGTAGAATTCTAGATGGGGTAGAAAGAGAAAAAATAGCTGAGAAAGGTTCTTTTTAGTAAAGACAGAAGGAGTTGAGAGAACTAGTAATGTGCACATTTGGGAGAAGAATACTGCAGTGATAGAATAGTCACAAAGTCAGTAAGACCAGAGCATATTGGTATGAAGAAAAGGAGAAAAGGGCCAGCGCGAAGGATAAAAATAGGAATTAGAGGATAGAGCGGTAATGAGGACCCATAGTTCCTTGCAAGCCATTCTTTTCCTCAGAGTGAGATAGAAAGCCATTGGGAACTCTGAGCAGAGCGGGGACAAAATCTAAAGTATAGATGAACTGGATCACTCTGTTCACTCGGTTCGGAATAGACAGAAGGGGATCAAAGACAGAAGCCGGGGGGGAGGGGCTATTCTAATAATCTATATAAGACATTATGGAACCTTGGATCATGATGGTGCCTGTGGCAGCAGTGAAATGTGGTCACATTCCGGGTATATTTTAAATATAGGTATGTAGGAGATTCTGACAACCAAATGAAGGAAGTACGAAAAATAAAGGAGTTAAAGAATGATACTTGTCTGTCTTGACTGAGCAGCTAGAATGAAGCTGCCTTTAACTGATACAGGAAGGAGAGGAAGGGAACTATCAGGAGCTATTTTGAACAACTAATATTTGAAATGCTTGTAAGTGGAGATATCGGGTTGGCTGTTGATAAATGTCTGGAATCAGGGGGGCACGTCCTTGTTGGAGATACTACTTTGACAGTATTTCATGTATAAATAATGTCAATAATCATTAGACTAAATGAGATAATCTCAGGATAGGAAAGAAATTTTTGATGACCTTGATAAGAACAGTTTTAAGCAGAATCATATGTGTGAAAAATATATGGCTGCAACATATTCAACAAAAAAATGAGAGGAGACTTGACTACAGACACCTCATTCAAGAATTTTGCTATAAACATAAGAACAAATATAGAGTAACAGTAGAGGACAAAATGTGATCAAGAGGGGTTTTTTTTGTCAAAATAGTTGTACACTTATGCAAATAATCCAGTAGAGTGGGGAAAACTGATGTGACAGGAGAGGTAGAGAATTAAAGAATTGCTGAGACGCTGTCCTCTGAGCAGGTGTTAGGGGACAGGACCTACTAAACCAAGAGATGAACTGATCTTTGCTGGGCACGCTAACAGGATAAAGGGCAGAGGGCACCATGCAGGTTTGTAGAAGATGTTTTCTGACTGCTTTGACAATTTTCAGTGAACTTGAATGCAAGGTCAGTTGGGAAGGAGTATGGAGAAGGAGGTGCTGGAGGTTCAGGAAAGGGAAGAAAGTGTAGAGTGGCGAGTGGCTAAGAGAGCAGCTTGACTAACTCAGGAGATAATGGTCTAGTTTCTTGCCTCAAGGTTGCTTACTTGAAGGGCTTACTCAAGGTTGCACACAATAAATTTAGAGTGAACCTTTTTTTTTTTTTAATCATGGTAGTGTATTTTTTCCCATCCACAATTAGCTAAAAAAGTACAGCCTTAGAACAGGGGGAGCTGTGCCATTGGGAGCGGCTATCATTCAAATCTGTCTGTAACAAAATGATCGTCATTACATGTCAATGAAGGGAACACATTGTGTTTTTGGAAGAAAGCAACAAAGGAAGAGGTGACGAATATAGATATGTATAGATGAGAAATTAGATGGACAATAAAAAATGAGAATTTTATGGGAAATTTTGGATTTAGGGATCCAATGACTTTGGGGATAAAGTTTAGGGATTGACTTTCAGAATCTCAAATACGAAGCAGAGCTGTGACTGAGTGGGACTGGTTTAAATTGATTCTGTAGTTACCTATTCCAGGCTTTGGGTTAGGGGCAAAAAAGAGCTTAACTTCTTTCTCTTATGAACATACAGAATAGGGACTATTTTCTTCCATTGGACTTAACTAAGTTGATGTATAAAAAACCAAGTACATAAACTGAGATTAGCACAGTGTGCTGAGAGTATATGCAAGAAAATAATTATAAAGATTAACAAAGAGATTTATAATGTCAAAGGATTTTTTAGTTTGAATAATGGAGAAAATGAGCTTGCAAGTTAACAGTCACAGCTAAGAGATTTGGATATGTGAAGTTAAAATAATAGGTTATTGTTGGTAATGATAAGGTTATCAGTATGACCCAGGAAAGCAGGCTGAATAAATTTGAGGACATGTTTAAAGGATCAAGAAACTGAGAATTTAGGAAATTAGAATTGTCTACATAGTTTCTAAATAACCAGAAACTACAAGGGAGTAATGCTGGAGAGAGTGACAGTGAGCCAAAAGTTAAAATCTTAAGAAAGAACAATTTGAACCTGGGCAAGTACAAGATGACCAGACTAGAGAGGTAGTGGATGATGAAATGGTTTTCAGAGGTTGCAGTTTTAGAAAGGGTAGAAGGACATCAGAATGGAAGACACAGGGAAGAGCAAGCAGGACGCCTCTACCACTCCAGGCTCAGCAGTGCCAGCAGGAAGGGTGTGGGGAGAAAAAGGAAAATTCAGTATTTGTAAGAGCTACAGGGAAAGCGGCATCATGAGGGAGAGACAGGTTTCCATTAGAGCAGATGGTGGGAGAGAAATTCACAGATGAGTTTGGTTAGAAGATGCTCTACTCGTTCTCCATCCTTGGAAAGCGCAGGGTAATCAGTGCATGGTATAATTATTACTGTAATATTATCATTACCAAATGGGTCCACAATGGCAGAGTGAAATGCACATATTTTAATAAACATTTCTAACTTTACTCTTTGTTCACTCTTCTCCCGGGGGCAATACCCAAGACTGGGTTGGAAGATTTTTCTTTAATCCCCCAACAAATCTCCCTAACTCATTCCCTTAATAAGCCCAACATGAGATCTAAGTAAAAATGAAATGCTCATGATGCAGAAGAAATCAGGTCCCTGGACCACCCATGTCCAGATGGATTTCCCTAAGGATGACTCAGGTAGAATTGTTGAGGTGCCCCAAATTCCACAGTCCTCCTACTTACACCTGCCCTCAGCCCCACTCTAGTATATGGAGTTTACTACCACTTACCACCCTTCAGATGGCAAGAGGCCCTGTGATGAAGTGCCTCTGCTGGCTGTCTCATAGTCCCTCCAGCATCATAATGTGACTTAGTGTGCGTATACTTTTTCATCTCCAAGGGCAGTGCTGAGGAATGGCTAGGGGAAGAGACGTAAAACTCATCAATGAATACCTCAACCTTAGCTTAAAAGTTTCATTGACCAGGTATCATCTATTTAAAAAGATTCTTGAGCCTTTTTTTAAAGTCAGAGATGTAAACATGAGCTCTCATAACCATACGTAAATAAATTTGGATCTATATGTCATGTATAGTATATGTTACAAAGCCTTGACCATAGTGACCACCCCTGTGGTTCCTTTAGACCTTTTATTTAAGTGACGAATTAATTACAGGCTAAACAAGAGGAGGAGTAGTGATGTTACTTCTTGGAAAGGGGCATTGTTTTCCTAGAATTAGGGAGATGCCTTCCTTTTAACCTAACATGGTCACTCCAGAATTGTCATGACGTCAGGTGCATGATGAGAGTGGGAGGTCTCCTTAGAGGATTTTGTGGTAATAAGGTGTATAATGAAGCTTCAAGGTCAAGAAGCAGTCAACCTCTCGACTATTTTTGTTCTAACTGGTTAAAACTTGTCTTACCTCCATCTTGTTTTGATCAGAGTAATTTGAAACCTCCTGATTCACATCATATTTTGATCAAGGTGGTTGGAGACTTTTTCCCACGACTTCCATTAAGCTATTCCCGCCTGTCAGGGCCTTGTCTCAATAGAACAACTCTTATTGTTACAATTGTAACCTTCTGTACTGAGATGGAATGGTCACAGGCCTTGTTATGTGGGTAGAAGATGATACAAATACCTTATAAATTCTGTAAATATGGGGTATTCTATGCATGAAGTGCTTTCTCTGTACAGGAATAGTTTGTAATGGCTTTTGTAGTAGTGTTTGTGTTAGTTTTCTACTGCTGTGTAACAAGTTACTACAAATTAGCAACTTCATAATTTCCATAGATTGGAAGCTCCAAGTTTAACGGGGTCCTCTACTTAGCATTTCATAAGACTACAATCCAATAGTTAGTCAGGCTGTGTTTCCTTGTGGAGCTCAGGGTCATCTTCCAAGGTCTTTCTTGCTGGCTATAAGACAGAGTCCGTTCTCAGCTCCCAGTGGCTCTTGGTTGCTCTGTGTTTCCACTCCCAAGATCTGCAAAGGTAGAATATTATACAACCATATAACCTGATAAAATCACAGGAACTACATCCCATCACCTTTGCCAGGGAGCAAGTCAGGGACTCTGCCCACACTCAAGGGGAGGGGATTTTAAAAGGGTCTGACTTGTTCTTTATTGTCTTAGAATTCTGCCTACCACAGTGGCACAGGAACTATTTGCTGAGATAATGCATCTATATTTAAAGCTCTTGGTTTGTAAGAAGCACTTGTTAAATGTACACTATTATGAATGCTATTGTTCATATACTATTTAAACACTAAGCAAATAGGAGTAGCTTTAAGGTTAAATTTATAAAAACATCATCAAATTTGGAATTAAAAATTGTGATCATTGCCATCAAACCTTTATTAAACATTTACTTGTACATGTCTCTCCAATGGATTGTCACCTTACAGATAAATTAGTTTACATAATGCATTGAAGGAAAATGCACTGAAAATATGTGTCTTTTTCTCTGAAGGCCCACCACTCATTAGATGGTGCACCCACATGATGGAGGGCAGTCCACTTTACACGGAAAGTCTACTAATTTAAATGTTAATGCCTATCTAAAAGAAAATAGCTTCTTAGGAACACCTATATTTCTATTGGTGTCCTACCCAAGTATCTGGGTCCCATGGCCAAGTCAAGTTGACATATAAAATTAACTATTACACCTATTTTCATTGCAACCCCCCCCACCTCTGATTATTCAACCTATTGAAGAAATCTCACACAGATGAAAACTTAAATTCAAAATTAAGGAGAGAAGCTTTAGATTGTGCTTTTAAATATTTGTAAAATAGAGTGAGGGGAGGGTAAACTATGGAATTCCACTGTCATTTTATATTTCCTTTATATTTCCAACATTGGATACGGATTTGTTTACCTTTGATTAATTCATCTCTAATATATTTCAGCCCTTCACTCATTTCTTCTTTCTGTCGAGGTATTATTCTTTTTTTCCTGTTGATTTTAATGATTTCTTGATAACATACTTTTCACTTTTTTTGCTTCAAAAATTATCCAAAATTTCATGCAGCATTTAAAATTTTGCTTGTAGTCAAATTCATTCAGATTTTTATGATTTATTCCATCATTTTGTGCTTAGAAAATACTTGCCTATCCCCTGATCAATTAAGAATCCATCTGGATTTTCTTCTGGTCCCTATGGTTTAATTGTTTGTATTTAACTCTTCAGTTTATATTTTACCAGTTTGAAATCATATTATACATGCCGTTTTATATTCTACCCTATTCACATTACATGATATATGAAGCATTTTCCCATGAAATGAAACATTATTTGGTGTGTGATATCAGCTGTGAGGATATGGTTTATAATTTTCCAAATTTCCAGTTTCCTTAATATTGTGGATTTTTTCTGCTTTCTTTAACTTACATTAAGTCCTTAAATAGTATGACTAAATCAGTGATCTTGATTAAGAATACCTAACATGTCTATGCTTAAGTTTCTTTGTATATAATATAGAAACATTAATAACACCACACCCAGATTTGTTGAGAGGATTAAACTTGGGACTTTATATTTTGGCAAAATTTTATAACTTAATCATTATGGATGCTATATGGTTTTGTTATTGTTGTCAGTGCTATTCCTGGGATTTTGTATTTCTGATGTTTTGTGGTTGTTATGTTGTCCTATGGCTGCAAACTTTTTTTCTATTATATCTTTACTTAAACCATTACTGCTGTAAAGGAAAGCCTACTGATTGGTTTGTCATACATCTGACAATGTAGCTACATTTTATTTTTAAGTCTGACTTTAGACTTTGTAACTCAGAATGATACACGAGAATTCTCCTTGGACACAGGGTTTTGTCTCATAAACTCCTCTAAACAGTATTTTTAAAAGAACTGTGATGTTTGTTTAATTTGTCGAATCTTACTGCTTTGATAATTTAACTGACTTAAACCAAAAGCCAAAAATTTGTAATATGCTAGGCTTTTATAGAATGTGGAAATTCTAAAAGCACTTCCTCAGTTTATAGTTGTTGTTTTCCTTGCAAAGAAATAGTGTACCCTTAGAGTGTACTCATTGGAAGGAATGTGGTCAGAAGCATTTATTAATTTAAAACTATTTTTAACTTATGTATAGAGGCAACTTAGCCATTTTTTAAAAGTACCAGAATACACAATGGTTTATTTTGTATATATCTGTTCTTCATTTAGGTTTTATTACAGTTTTCCTTAATAAATCTGATGTTAGTTAGTTGATAAAATATTATTTTGTGTTGTAGTTTTTATTTCCTAAAACATCTTTTTACAAAAACACCTAGAAGAAAACTATATTGATTTAACATTAAAAAATCATATTTTAAAATTACTCTTTAAGAATCACATTCAGGATTTAACAACCACTTCACACACTTAGATAACAGTTGCTTTTCTGTAAAACAGGACAAAGCCAAAGATTTAATTTCTGCTACATAGTTAAGCCTGAATTCTTACTTGCACAGTTGTCTTAATAATGGGCTGTAAGGTTTCTCCTCCCAGGGATAAGTGATCTTATTTATTTGAAATGCATAACCACATGTATATTGGTGAAATGTTACTCTCAGCAACTGTTCCCATGTAATGTCCCTACACAATGGCTCATCTAGCCCAACTCCAAGAAAAAAGGAGCACAGAGTCTTTTCCAACTGTCATCTGGATTTGTTGGGCTGAGCTACTGTTATCAAAATGGCTAAAAAAAAATACTAAAGATTTTCAAAATTTACGAACTGAATATTTTCAATTTTTTACAAACAAAAAAATTCTAATTATTGGTGTGAAATCATGATTTAGGCACCTTTGAAACACAGCATGATATCCTAACCACTAAAACCGAAAGTCCATTCTTATTTTTTTCTTTTACCCCCCCTAGCAGATATGGTTCACCATCACTGAATTTTCTTTTGCTTAGCACAAGCTAATCCTCCACAACCTTCTAAACACAATCCTCCAGATAACCATAATTAATTAATTAAAATTGGCACTTGAGCCTATTTACCTACTTTCTGACTCATAAGTTCTATTGACCAGAGCAATAAACTTAGTGATTATTCTAGATTAATTTTAGGCTTAGAAGCTTTTCTGTTCAATTTTATGTAAATGAAGTGTTGTGTGTCAACTTCCACCCTCTCTTTGAGTTTCATCACAGAAAACCACATGCGCATTATTATTGGCAATAAAATACATTCATTTTAAGACAAGGTGGAATTTAGGTTCAATGATATAGGTCCAAATTTATATATTGCATGTCCAAGGAGGAAGCTCAGAAAAAGTCAAAATTATTTTTCCACATGATGAAAATTTACAGGGTGAATTTCTTATTCTTTCAATTTTTTGATGCTTTGACTCATCTCTAACCAATTTTTCATCTTTTGAATTAGTTCTGGAAGATAAGTTGAAGAACTAAAATAAAACAATGGCAATAAGTTTGGAGACAAAGAAGGGAACACAAACACATCCAAGAGAGAGCAATTAGGAGATTTAGTACCCAATTCAATGGGGGTGCATGGAGGAAGAGGAACTCTTCATAGGTAACTCTGAGGTGACTCTGGGTCAATGTGACAGATGCTTTTGTAGAGATATATGTACATTAGGACGCGGTAGGAGCATGAAGGAGGAAGCTTTTTTCTGCTAGGGGTGGGGAGATGCCCAGAAGAGGCCTCTTCTTAGACTAGTAATCTCTGTTGCAATACAGGGCTGTGTAGTACAGAGTTAACCTGTGGTGTTGGTTCAATAGGCATAATAGCTAATAAAATTTTACAATGTAAGATTTGTTGTAACTGAAGTGAAAAGCACCCAGCTTTCTTGACACTCATTAAAGACCTTATATTTATTAATTAAGCCATTCAAATAATACTAATGGAGGACTTTTCATGCAGCTGGCCCTGAGTGAGGTGCAGGGAATACAACGATGAGTATCACATGGACCTTGCCCTCAAGGACTTAAGTTGAGCAGAGAAAGTAGACATACAACCAATTATAGTACACCTGAAATGAACTAGTCTCCATCTTTGTAAAAGGTGTGATAGAACACCACATTCAGAAGGCACCTTTCTCAGTTTTTTAAAAGAAAGATAATATCCTGGTCCCACTCATCTATGTGTACGTTTATTTTTAATTGATAAATGATAACTGTATGTACGTATGGGGTTTTATGTGATGCTTTGATATGTGTGTACCTTGCAGAAAGATTAAATTGAAGTCATATAAATATCCATAAGCTCGTCAATGTATTTTTGTGTATGTAGTGATAATGTGTAAAATCTATTCTTTTAGCGATTTTGAAATAGCCTATATATTAACTATAGTCACCATGATCTTTCTGCATCATTCCTAAAAACTTTCCTTACAAATTTCCACATTTTTAAATGATGTCTATGTACCTTTTCTTTTCAATTTTCTCTAAGGCTTCAAAATTTTCCCACCTATCACCTTGCTACTTTTTTTGTTTTTTACTTTCTTCAGAGCATCTTTTGAATTACCCAGGAGCCATAATTTAGGAATGACCCCAAATAGTTTTATGTGACAGCATCCTTATTTTAAATTTAATCTTCTGATTTTAGATGTGACACAAAACTCATATTTAGAAAAATTCAGAAAGTTTATCCCATTTGATAATGTATTTCAGAAACAGCAAAATCTCAGTGATTTGATAATCCCACATATCATGTAATGAGCAGAACAAGCTGTCAGAAGAACAAAGGAGGGACGAGGTCTCCACAAAGCTCATTTACTGAACATGAAAGGGGGAAAACAATCGTCGGGTTTGACAAGTGGTTACACCACTTATACTAACATGACAGAAAATATGATAAAATTGGTTTGACTATTACACTTTCATTTTTTCCGAAAACTATGATTAAGCGTCTACGGCATGTCAAATTTACCACTGATGTAGCCACTTTTGAGCTGTATTCTGAGAAGACCGAGAAGTTCCCATTATTACTCTCCTACTTACCTCAAACATGATACAGTGTTTGCAATTCCTATCATTAGCTTCACACCTTTAGGTAAAGCAGTGTGCAGATGTCCTTTTAAAATGCCTGCAGTCATTAACACGAAAGTCTTCTGGAGCATTGACATCCCAAACAGAAATTGATTATTTAAACTGCCTCTTTCCTATAGCAGTGTGTCCCAACGTGGAAACTCAGGTGACAAAGTGTCAGACACAAAAAAAGTTTGCTGGAACTGGGGACCAGAAGATTTTCTTACATAGGATTTGAAGAAGCAAATTGGGAAGCAGCCAGGAGCCAGCATGAAGGCACACAGGTTGGCACGACTGAATAGGACACTTGGAAGAAGAGGGACAGTGTGTAACAAAGAAAATAGTACCAATGTTAAAATTGGCTTATTTACATTTTTCAAATAAAACTCTCTAACTTACATGAAGCCACCTCCTCTAGTCTTGACACTGCCATCACTCTCTCTCAGAAGTCATAGAGCGTCATGTTTTTATCTCTCAAGGTACAAACCACAATTTGTACCTGTGCACTTATTTGATGACTTTTGACGTTAGTTACCCCCATAGATTATAAAGTTTGTTACACATGGTTGTCCTGGCCTCTTTTGTTCATCACAGTGTGTTTGATACCCCAAAAGTTTATAGATGAACAATACTTGAATTAATTGTTTAGTTTGCCAGCAAATAGTTACGAACTGCAATGATTATATGTATGGAATATGACACCAGGAGGATGTGAATTTTATTTTTTTTTAATGTTTGAATTTTTATTTATTTATTTATTTATTGTTAAGTCATATATACATATATACATTTTTTTAATGTTTGAATTTTTATTTTATTTATTTATTTATTGTTAAGTCATATATGCATAGATCATGAATACATTTACGCCTTTGTGGTATTCAATGTGTTGATTGTTTGTACAAATTGGAGTGCTTACATCCTACTAATTAACATAGCTTTCACCTCATTTACTTAATCACAGTGTTAAGACATTTGTATTCTATACTTGATAGATTTGACTTGTACCCTTGCAATCTGCTCCGTGGGTGTGGTCCCACATAGATGGAGCTGGAAAATATTCTTCTTAGTAAAGTATCTCAGGAATGGAAAAATATATATACAATGTACTCAGTAACACTATGAAACCAATTTATAATCACTCATACTTTCATATGAAAGATGAATCACAACTATAGCCCAGGATGAAGGAGGGATGGGAAGGAAAGGGGGTGTTCGATAGAGGGAGGGTAATGGTGGGACCACATGTGAATTTTAATTCCAGGTCTACCAATACACAGTTATTTATTCTTACCAAGAATCCTTTTACTAACAGTCCTCATTTTGTATAGGAATAATTGAAGTATTACAAGTCAGGTATTTTTACACTGCCTGACACAAAGCAAATGCTCATCAAAGCGGATGATTACTCATAATCTAATGAGTATAAAAGAGTCTCTCATTACGTTATTAACTTCCATTTTCCTAACATCAAATAACCTATTTATGTTTTCTCTTGTGGAGTATCATTCCCGCATTTTACCATTGAGTTTTATGATTTTTTTTCTTTCCTCTTCTTTATATTGATTACTCATATTTACACAGGCTATATAAGTAGATACTAGATGCTAACGCTTTGTTGGTTATGTATATGAAAAACATCTTCTTCCAATTGTGGCTTACTTTTTTCCTTCTTATGTATTTTTTGATGTACAAAGTTCTGATGCAGTAGAATCCAGAACTCTTTTCCTTTATGTATATGAAAACATTTTCTTACAATTTCTTCTAAAAAGTTAAAGATCTGTGTTTAAAATTTAAGTTTTCAGGCAGCAGCCATAGCTCAGTAGGTAGGTCACTGGCCACATACACCCAAGCCGGCAGGTTCGAGGCCGGCCCAGACCAGCTAAACAGCAATGACAACTGCAACTAAAAAAAAGCTGGGCATTGTGGTGGACACCTGTAGTCCCAGCTACTCTGGAGGCTGAGACAAGAGAATTGCTTAAGCCTAAGCATTGGAGGTTGCTGTGAGCTGTGATGCCACAGTACTCTACTGAAGGCGACATAGTGAAACTCTGTTTCAAAAATAATAATAAAATAAAATAAAATTTAAGATTTTATCCATATGAACTTTATTTTTACATACAATGTGACAATTGGGTCCTTTTTTTTTTCACATCCAAAATTAACTCTCAAAATAATTAGCTTGTCCGTTCATCACTGATTTGCAATGCCAATTCCTTTATAACTCAAAGTTCAATATTTGTCTGGATTTCTGGGCTATTTTATTCTATTGATTAATATATCTATTCCTTTATCAAAATATGCTGATTTAATTACTATCTTTGCAGAAAATCTTGATACATTTCAAGGTAAGTATTTCCAACTTAATTTCCTCCTATAGTTTTTTGGCTAATTTTTGCAATTACTCTGAAAATTTAATGTTATACTTTTTTTTCTAAGTTCCCCGAATGCCCTGTGGATGAGAATTGCCTTATGTTTCTAGATTAATTCGTGAATAATTAACATCATGACATTGAGTCTTCATATGCCTGGGCATGTTCCTTACATATTTAGATCTTCTTCAGTATCTCTAAAAAAGTTTCTAATTTTTCTGTATAGATCCTACTCAATTTAAAAAATATATATTTGTTTCAAATTGTCTTACATTGTGATTTTTTTATAAAAAAAATTAAGTTATGGTTCCTAAAAGTTTATTTTCAGTTAAAAAATTATAATTGATTTCTAACCATTGATCTTATAGGCAACCTCTGGCAAATGTTTCTTATTATTTCTTACAACTTAACAGCAAATTCTCTCTTGCATTATCTATATGGATAACAATGAATAACAGCTTTTTCCCATTAAAATCTCTATATTTTTCTACATCTGTATCTTTTCTTTGTCTCACTGTGTTCTGTAGGCCCTGCAATGCAATGTTGTATTATAGGAGCAAACCACAACTTGCTGGTCCGTCTGGCCTGCCAGTTGCTTTGATGCTGTCCATGAGCTAAGAGTGGTTTTCATGTTATTAAGTACCTGGAAAAAAATCAAAGAAAGAAATTTTTGACATACAAAAATTATATGACATCTAAATTCCATAAATAAGGTTTTAGGGCAATATAGCTATATTCATTTGTTTACATGTTTCCTATGTCTGCTTTCAAGCAAAATCAATAGAGTTGAGTAGTTTCCACAGGTGGTTTGGCTCATGAAATACAGAACCTCGATAGTCCTCCATCTCCCTGCATTGCTCACCTCCTTAAGTTGACCTACTTTTCATTATCTAGACGGGCAACCACAAGAACTTATCCATACAGCAGGCCCCGTTCCTTGTGTTTGCCACCTCCATCTATTGACTAGTTTATTACAGGTCCTTGGGTGGTCAAGTTACAGAGGTTCTGTATTGGGTTGGTTTCCATTTCATTACATTCTTTCCCTATGTTTTTGGAAAGTTCTTCCTATTTTTTATTTTTTTAATTTGTATGAAAAGCTCATTAGTTTTTGCCTTTTGTCTTTTCTAAAAATGAGCACAGAAAACTGTAGACCCTCCTAAGGACCATCTATCTGGTTGCATCCTACATGTTTGAAAGTTATCCATCATGTAGTATTATTAAAAAGTACATAATGAGGTTTTGATGCATATGTTTTGATGCACAAATTTCTAAGGATATATAGATATCTTTGTTTTATTTTATTTTTGGACTTCTAATTTATTGCCTTATTGTCAAGAACATGACTTACATTTTGTCAGTTCTTTAATGTATAAGACTGGAGTTGTGATACGATCTTATAACATTTTAAATGGTTATATTTGCTTTAATTCATACAAATTCCAACTTTATTGTTTTATGTATGCTTAAGAAGACCATAATTTATAATTTGGGCCACATAGGCACACGCATTCATATTCGCTAGATCAAGTTTATTAAGCCTGTCAATTGCCATTATTCTAATTCCCAATTTGCCAAATTGGGCATGTTGAAATCACTCAAGTGTTGATAGACTTGTTGACTTCTATTCTTAGTATACTAGTTATAATTTATTAGTTACTTACAATTGATAGACATGTCTGTTAAATTAAATGATTTTTTTTACCCTTATTATATATCTGTATCTACAGAGAGATACCTGTATTAGAATCTTCTTGGGGTATATAATTTATTAAATTAACATTAATTTTCATCAGTGGAAGAACTACTATTCTTAAGTTCAGAGAAAATTAATTTTGAATATTATTTTATATGTCTTTCTTAGAAATAAAAACTGCATAGCTCCATGACACACCCTTTTGTTCTATTATCAACAAAATAAGAGGCTATTTAGGTAGTCTGCATCATGAAACTTATTCAGCTGCTCTCCCCTTTGATTAGAAAATAGAGTTTACGTTGAGAAGATGTTTCTTGGCCACACATTGGTATTTTATAAGCACCAATTCAGACATAAAACAAGGCAGATCTCCTAAGACAGGCGCTGTTCTGCTAGAACTTAGAGTTTAGTGAGTTTCGGGCTATGCAATTATTTCCACCTTGCATGTGTTTTGGGAAGTTCACCATCACGCTGCTTTCTCATTGCCTCGTGCTTCTTCTTGCCATTATGGGCCCTTTCTGTGATCTCTCAAGGTCTGCCTTCATTTTGCCTAACTTTGTGCTTTGAATTCTTTTCCCTCAGTCTTTTTAAGTATTTCTGATCTTCACCACCACACCATTGCCTCCAGAAGGCCCTGCTCACCACTGAAGTGCCCTTACAGGTTAACTCAGTTTTGCTTAGTGATATCAATGACTGCTTTCTAAGTTACTATCTCCTACTTGATAACGTCTTACCCCAAAATTTGGCACTAAGCTTTTGAATTATCTGTATTATTATGTGTATTTAAAGTGTGCATTATGTTTCATAATTAAAGAAATTACCATTAATTCAAAGTCAAAGAATTTTTTACTTTTTCTACAGTCAAAGAAATTACCGTTACCTATGTGTGTGTGTGTGTGTCTGTATTAGTGTAAGGAAAGTACCTAAAAACTACAAATAAAGAAAGACAAATGTGGCACTAGTATGTTAAATAGGACAGTCATCTAGAGAAAAACTTTATCTTAGAGGGAAAAAATTAATTAATTGAATAATTAAATAAAATCCCCTCCCATCAGTGAACTGGATGAGCTACCTTTCAAAGTCCCCAAAGTTTTCTCAAAGCCTTCCTTCTAGTAAACTTGTAAAAATCTGTGTTTTATTGATTCTGCTTAGCACAAGTGAGAATGATGTGTAGTCGTTCTAAATGTAGTTTATACTTGTGGCCCCTGATTTCTTACAGCTATAGACTAGTTTCTTTCTGCATTCAGGCTCCACCACGTTGCATAATTGTGTCACATATTTTTCTTTACATTTGCAGATAAATTTTTGCAAATTATTTAACACAATTTTGTAAACATTTGTATTTACTTGTGTGTAAAAAACAATAAATACGTTAGGGATATTTATAATAAAACCTGATGATCTGGAAGTAAGAAATATACTCCGTTTCTTGTAAATTTGAAATAAATTAAAGACTCCATAATTAATCATTTTATATGGTTTTTATTATGAATTATCTTTAGGTAAATGTGACTTTTTTAAGCATCTTCATTATTTGCATTAAAAAAGTGGGTCTCAGAAGGCTATAAAGACATACTGTGGATAATCATCAAAGAAAATTGTTCAACCACAGCTCATGAATGAAACCAAAAGAACCAGATTTAGAGCATTCATTTGGCCACATTTTAAAATCAAGGGACTTAATTATTTGGGGGCAAATGACAGACAAGCAGGCTGGGAAGTGGATACCGTACGCATATGTTCATCTCTATAGTTGACAGCATAACCTTTCATACTCAGCCTTCATGGAATGCCATTTCCAACTGGCTTTTTAAACAATTATTCATTGGCGCCAAGTTAGATTTTTATTCGGAGGATAATTTTTATCGTAGAATTTTGTTGTTTGATTCTTGCTTTAACTCTTACAATCAAAGAGAGCAATAACTTTAGAATTAAGTGTATACTTTCATTCAATTATTTCTATTTGAACCGTTCATGGGATTTGAGCATGAAATTTAGTCATTTAAGTAAACAAAATCTCTATTGCCCTGACAGTCTTTTGAATCAAATATCCCTCTGAATGTAGTCATTATATTCCAGAACCAGGTTATCTATCAAACTAAGAAGGCCTTGAGATCTGCCAGATATGAAAAAAAATGAGTAATTTGTTATATATCATAATTTTTATAAAGTATACAAAATGGACACATTGGTATATTCATATAAAAGGTATACTTAATATTTAACTCTTCAATATAAGAAATAGTAGTGTCTATAAGCATCAGCTTCTTTTCTGCCATTAGAGGTTCTCTATATTAGCAAAGGTGCAAATACATAATTTTGAAATGCATTATTATATAATTAGAGTAACTGAATAATTCCATATTAATTTCCTAAAAGGCCAACTCCAAATTTGTAAATGGATGTGTCTTATTTTTCTAAAGTATATCTAAGCAATTGACAAAGGAGATTTCCAGAAATTAGCTATGCAAATTTTAACACCGGTCTGTGGAATGGATTTGATAATAAAGGAATATCTCATTACTTTTGAGATTTATATGTTGTACACGTGCCCCTCAGCAACTGAGTACTATAAAAAGACCGATGTTAGCTGAGTTTTGTATATCTGCCCTTCCTGCCTTGCCAAATTCTGTGGAGTACTTTGTAATTGCCATTGTTTGGCTTATTACAATAAACAGAACTGATAAGGCTTATGCTGTTTGCCTTGCGAGCTGCACTTCACATCACGCTGTTGAATTAACATTGCATGCACATATCTGCGCTTGTCAGTTTTATTTATCTGTCAGAAATTGAGAAAGGCCGCATGCTTTCAGTAGGTGACAACTTATGCCAAGCAGATTGAAATTACAACCATTACTTTAATATACTAGTACAAATAAAGGAAGTAGTACGTGTGCTTCTATTATCTACCTAATTACCTACTTATCTACCTTCCTTCTATCTAAAAGAAATTCCTATAGGAAAGCCTATTATTTTTTTTCCAAGGTGGACTTTATAATATTTTGTCAACACCTTAAATGTGATTCTAATTGGATTACCTAAGGTACAAATTTAAGTCTACAGAATATAGCATGTTCTATTTCTCTGCCTTATAAAACATGAATAATTCTTAGAGTTGCTTCTGCAGTTGTACTAGTCATTTGACTGGATGTGTAAACAGAAAATGCAAGTGGGCTTCTGAAATGCTTGAATTTTCCTCCAAGGTATTCTTCACAATCCTTCTACTCCTAAGTTGCAGGTTCTCACCTATGTAACCCCCCAACTTGCTACTGATCCTACTAGATGGACTTTCAGATTTGCAGGTACTTGTGATGACTGAATCTTTGCATGCATCCTTCACAGTGCACCAGCACAGACCCACTCCCAATTCCCACCCCAGTATACTGGGAAGTGTTTTAGTTTTTTTCGTTTTTATTTTTTTAGAGGAGATTTTAGGTTTACAGCAAAATCGTGAGGAAGGTACAGAGAGTGCGCATATACCCTTTGCCCACCCAGACACACAGCCCCCTGCTTTATTAACATCCCTCACTAGCATTGTACATTTGTTGTAACCGAAATCTCCTGCTGATACGTCATAATCATCCAAAGTCTATGGTTCATATTAGTCTATGAACTGTACATCATAATCTATGTATATCTATAACATATTAGTCTATCTATAGTCGAATATATCTATAATATATATATATAATATATCTATTAGTCTACTAGTCTATAGTCTAATACATTAGACTACATATTAGTCTGTCTATAGTCTAATATATCTATAATATATCTATTAGTCTATTAGTCTAATATATCTATAACATATTAGTCTATGAACTATACATCATAATCTATCCAAAGTCTATGGTTCGCTTGTGGTGTTTAACATTCAGTGAGTTGGGACAGAAGTATAATGAGACATTCTCTTCCATTATAGTACCATACGAGAATTTTTAATGCCCTAAGAATCCTCCCTAATCCTCTAAGTCATCTTAGGAAGTGATTTTTTACTTCAAGAATTTGGAATCGTTCCACTTCTCATTTGTCCTACGTGTTGTGTTGACTGTTTATTCCAGTGATTCTGTAAATTTCTTATTTGAATTTTGTATTGAATGGGTTTTTCATGATGTATGCGGGACAATTCTGTTGCCTTTTTAACAACCATTCAGCTTTTATAAATGTTTTCTATTCACACAAAAAGTGAAGTGTTGAAAATCTGTCTCATGGAGTTAAATCCTCAGCAGTTGTTTGTTTGTATTCATAGTCTGGTGATGGACTCATCGTTATTCATAGACAAAAAACTTTGAGTAATGCCCATGAACTTTCTACCCTGTCAGTATGACCTTTGTATGCTAACGGACTTCTGTGTTTTTAGTATTGACTGGTCTTTGTTTCCTGGCAAAACAATTTATAGTTCATTTTCAGATAGCTATACATATGGTATTTGTGTTTTAATTAAAAGACTGTTGTTATGTCTGATTCTTATAAGCAGAAATTCATTATAAGGACACTTCTCATTTCCTTGAAATGTTCTCTTTCTTTTTTTCCAGGGTTCTTAAATTGCACAAGCCAGTTAAATTATGTGCTTTGGGGAGTTAATTTTTGGCACCATATGTCTCTAAAAATGATTTAATTTTATCTAAAGTATGTTTTCCATAATATTTATATAAGGGATTTTTTAAAGAAACACACTAGTCCATTATTATTTCAACACAGTAACATACAAATACGTATATAAGAGAACAAAAATTTGTTTATTTATATTAATGTATTTTTTAGTATCTGAGTTCTATGGTTGCCTTCTGAAACTAGAAAATTGAAATTCTCATGAAAATAGCTCCCATATACCAGGCTATAATCTTCTATGAAATAAGTACGAAGTTCCTACCCAACAACCGTATTACTTGTGTGAGTGGAGGAGAGGGAAATAATAGAAAATTTTGAGGAAATCAGAAGTGGCAATTCTTTTCTCGGTCATGTAAACTCATTTAATATTTTTGATATTTCTTTTGTTATGGGTAAGATCCCATTTAGTGAGTATATCACAAAAAATCCTGACCAAAAAGGACCACTTAGATGGCATAATAGGATATTTCTTTTGAAATGCGATTATAATAAATTTTCTAAAACCAGTCGATGTGGACCCACAAAATACGGAGGATGCCTTTCTTGCAGACATGTCAGCTTAACCTAGTTTTCTTTTCTAATGAAATAACCAGACATTCAGTAAGTTCCAGTTATGCATAAATTACAAATAAGTTCCTGATCAGTTATTGTGCACCTTAACCCTCTTTGTTAATCTTGACATTGTCATATTTCCTCTGCACGTTTACACCCACATCGATGCACTCAAACCTCTGTGTGCTCTTCCTAATATTATTTCTCTCCTTCTTTCTCAGAGTTAAGCTTCTTTTAGTGTTTATCATTTCATTCGTGGGGTTTTTTGTTTGTTTGTTAATTTGTTTGTTTTGAGACAGATTTTCACTCTGTTACCCTCAGTAGAGAGCCATGGTGTCATAGCTCACAACAACAAACTCTTGGGCTCAAGTGATCCTCTTGCCTCAGCCTCCAAGTAGCTGAGACTACAGGTGAATACCACAATGCCCAGCTAGTTTTAGAGATGAGGTGTTGCTCTTGCTCAGGCTGGTCTGGAACTCCCAAGGTCGGGCAATTCTCCACAGTGGCCTACCAGAGTGCCATTGTGCCCAGATTTCATTTGTCTTTTTATTCTCTTTTTCTCTTTTTTTGGCTGGGGCTAGGTTTAACCCCCCCACCTCTGGCATATGGGGCCGGAGCCCTACCCTTTCGAGCCACAGGTGCCACCCTCATTTGTCTTTTTAACGTAGCAATCAAATTAAAATACAAATCATTATTTTTCAGTTTTTTTAATTCTGCAGCTTATATGTATTCCTTATAATTTTAGTGTGTTTACTTTAAATACTCTGGGTTAGTGTCTGAGCATAACACAGTGTATTTTTAATCACTCCATTGACAGACAATTAGATTGCTCCCAAATTTTCACCTTTGCAAACAAAGTTTAAATAAGCAGTATTTTATGTTTCCTTGAGAACATATTTTGGTAGTCTGTTTGAGAGCAGTATCTCTCAGACATTAGTATCACCCAGGTTTTGTTAAAACACCAATATCTGAGCTTCCGATTAAATAGGTCTGAATGTATCTCTGACAAGTTCTGAGGTGATACTGATCCTGATGGTGTGGAAGCCACACGGAGAATTGCTAGTCTAGAGTACATAGCTTCAAGTATAATTGCTGAATTAAAGGGAAAGTACATCTTCAATGTGAAATGTCAAGTTGTTCTCCAAAGTCATTGTGACAGAACAAACATAAATTTCATCAGTGTATGAAAGTTTATTTTTTTCCATATCTTTACCAACATTTGATATGGATGGGTTTTAATTTTTTTAGCATTTGTTAATCTGATGAGTATGAACTGTATTTATTTGTACCCCACTATTGAAGCTGAACATGTTTTAAAACATTTATTGACCAAATAGCTTTCCTTGTTTGTGAATTGCCTATTTGTTTCATTTTCCCATTGATTTGCAGTGGCTCTTTATATATGAGAAAATTGATGGTTATCAGCTATAAATGTTATTAATAATATTCTCAAAACTTGTTGCACGTTTTGTTGCTCTGTTTAAGTTTTTACTTTTCAAAAAATGTTTAATATGGTATAGTCAGTGCTTTCAATTAGAATTTAACATTTTGTTTTAAATCATTTCTTTCCTCAAAGTCATAAAGTTATTCTGGCATGTGGTCTTCCAAATTTTTAAAGATTAAATTTCCTCATTTTAATGCATTTTGATTAGTATATGTTGATGAGTTAAGGATGTGATTTATTTCATTATGCATAGAGATAACCATGTCATTCTTTCTGTATTGATTTGCAATTTGTATTTCTGTTTTAGGTCACATTATATATGCATGTGTCTGCTCTCTTTTCTACTCTGTGGAAAACTGACCTGACGATGGCACTCTTTTTTCTTGACAATTTAATAAATTAAATTGGCAATTTATTTATCAATAAATTGTGAACATGTCATACTTCTCAATTTATTCAGTTCATATTTTGTATTTTTCAAAGCATTTTTTAACGTTCTCTATACAATTCTGGCCTTCAAGAAATTTAAACCTAAGAACCTTGTATTTTATATTATCACAATGAGTAGAATTTTCTTCTATTACAATTTAAAATTGGCTATATTATTTTATAAAATGTTATTGATTTTTTTAAAAATGCTAATCTTATAGGCAGAAAAGTTCCTAAACTTTTATCTCCAGTTGTTGGTTTGCATAGCCTCTTGAATTTTTGATGTAGATATTCTTTCTAATTCTTATACCTCCTTTTTTTTCCTGCTTTTTTTTTTCTTTGTACAGGATCTGCAGTAAAATTCAGAAAAGAAGTATTGATTTACTTTATTTTTCCAGACATTCATAGGAATGGTTTTAAAGTTTCTCTTTTTAGTAAAATATCTGATGGATTTTTTTTTTCTTTTACTGTCTTTATCAGGTTGAGTTTTATCAGTTCAATTTCTTGAGTCTATTTTAATGAATATTTATGGAGTATCTACAGATATCTTAAAATTGGGCTTTTATCATAACTACTTTCCTAAAACAGTTGTCATTATGGCTATCTGATTGAATCAAACATTGTTCCCATCATGCTAATTATTTTACCTTACATGTTATTTTTGATCATCTTTTTGTCTTTAGTGCTCAGATGTGTTTGTGTATATATGTATTCTTATTGTTACTTCTTCTCTCTTTAAATGTCCTCAATTTTTCCTTCTCCTGGTTCTTCATCCAGAGACCTATTAGCTACAGATTTCCCCTCAAATGCTCTTTTTTTATGCACCCTCTGTCTCAGTTGATCCCTATAGAATGTCTCTATGTAAGAGGTTTTAGTTAACACTTGCACAGGGCAAATTGAAGGCATTTGTGGCTACCTCAAGCTAGAATGCAGACAATTGAATAAAAACAGGCCTGCTTTATAGCTGCTTCTCCTCATTTAAGTTGTGAATGTAAAAAATATTACTATTCAGTTAGCTTTGCTTATACAGTTAGAAGAGCTTCTATTTGTAAAACTTACCTTCACTTTTAAGGAATTCCTCTAAACATCATCTTAGTTTCCTTTTGTGACTACTCTAATAGCATTAACTTATTATTTTCTTTGACCCAGAGGCCTATGTTCATGGAGTAGTTCCAAGTATCCTCGTATCTCATAGGTTATTCTGAGAGCTAAGCTGGCTCTAAATGACCACTGTCCTGAAACAGGAAGAATAGTTCAGCCCTAAGTGGCTTTTCACTGAACTATCTAATTCCACTAAATGAGGCTAAAAGAGTTCACCATACAGCCACTATTTTAAAATCAATTATTTCTGGCTTGTATCTGTGAACTTTTGTTGCCTTGATAATCTATAGTCCAATTTCTGGACTATAGATTTCAAGGTAGGCTTTCATTTGTTTTTGCTTGAAAATCCCAGATAACAATCTAGTAAAGTAAGTCTGAGGGAGACATTAATTTGAAAACATAAGAAACATGGACAAGGTTTTATGATGCATTTCTTAATAATATGTGACAAGAGTAGATTTTCATGTTGCGTTACAACCTGTTTTCCAGAAAACTCTGTGGCCAAGGTCCACAGACCCTTCAGATATTTCTAGCAATCTTTATGACTACTTTTAATCCAGAAGTGGCTGCTAAAATATGGGAGAAAGAAAAAGAAAAGCCATTGGACTTTAATTGATAAGGCATCATAGTCAACAATATGATCTTTAAGTAAAACAGAAATATGTCTTCTAAAACAAGTTTAAGCTCTGGCGGCGCCCATAGCACAGTGGTTATGGCATGGACCACATGTACTGAGGGTGGTGGGTTCAAACCCAGCCAGAGCCAGCTAAACAATGACAACTGCAACCAAATATAGCCAGGCATTGTGGCAGGCACCTATAGTCCTGGCTACTTAGAAGGCTGAGGCAAGAGAATCACTTAAGCCCAGGAGTTTGAGGTTGCCGTGAACTGTGACGCCACGCACTCTATCAAGGGCGACTTAGTAAGACTCTGTCTCAAAAAAAAAAAGGGTGGTACCTCTGGCTCAAAAGGGTAGGGTACTGGCCCCATATGCTGGAGGTGGCGGGTTCAAACCCAGCCCAGGCCAAAAAAGAAAAGCAAGTTTAACCTCTTTAAAACAGAGATTTCTCAGCGGTACACAGGGGTTGGGAAAAGTTTTTCAAATCCACAGGGAATATTTACAAACTATGCTGCTTAACAAAGTCATATCGACAGGAATTGAGGGAATCGACAGAATATTTGACTTTGTTAAGAAAGTACCAAAAAGGCTAATCATTTTAGAGCCTCACCCACAGCACATAACGTATAGTTAAGCTTCACTTAGAAATTATATTTATTAGGTAGAATATGTCCCCTTCATTGAGGATGTTTAACTCAGCCCACCTCATATTGAGTCAGTATATAAATAATTCTGCTGCAATATGTGTTTCAACATAGGTTTCCAGGTGTAATTTCAGAAATACGATTTCCTATAAGTAAAAATGACTTCTTGATCATTGTTTTTCTTTTGTTTCATTGACACTAAATGTCAGCTTGCTTATCCTTGATCACAGTTTCAGACTGAATTAATTTCTGACTTAAATGTAAGCCTGCTATACATCTATTTGTTAAAGCAAATTTAATTAATATTATTTAAATTATTGTTCCCTGCATTAGATAATACAGGGCCAGTGCCAACTCCTGTGGATCATTCCCAAACTCCCAACACCTAGACTCCTCCCCGCCCCACCACAATGTAGTTTTGAACATACAAGCAACTAAATTTTTCAAATCTCTTAATGAGTATGTCAAGATACAGCATACCTCTCCCTAGCAGACTTGGCTTACATTAGAGAAAAAAATAAAACATTTTTAAAGCTTGACAGAATTTCCTTTCCAAGAGTAAAGCTAACCTTCAATTTCCTAGCCTAAAGTATCTGAAATGCCCCTAGTCTGATTCTGGATAATGTATTTCATAGTTTAGTTAGGTGAAATCTCTGTAGTTTTCAAGATCATGTCTTCTTCCTAAGTTAACCAAGAGTACAGCCTTCATTTTCCTGTGAATTGGACAGAAATACATATGCGTTGTTTATAACAATGCACCATAAGAATAATGGTGATAAAGAATTATACGCAACACCAAGTATTTGAAATGGTTATTTTCCAGTAAACTATTGTTTCAAAACATACATACAAAAAGTTCACAAATTATACATGCACCGTTTGTTAACATTTGGCAGAGAATCCCCCACAGAGGCCCCCACCATCAGCCAGATCGATAAGTACAACATAAAATCGTCACATTTTAAACATAGTTTTCCTCTCGTATTAAACATTTAATATGTATAAATGTTTAATAGATAAAATCTTGTTTGATATTAAGTGTTTTGATGTGAATGTTATTTTTCTTTATGCAAAATAGGCTAAAAAGGAATTGATGTAAGCAATTACCCACATTACCAAAAACCAAGAATTTTCAGGGACAGAATATATTATACTTATGTAAATGTTTGGGGTTTTAAAAAAATAGTTTTGCTGTTCATTATGTGACGTTTATTCCTTTCAAAACACCTCATAATAATTCTGTGTGTGGCTATGCTCACCGTGGAAGAGCATTGTCTTGATAAAACTTCCACCACTTTTTGGTGGTATTTATATGAAAGTTCCAAATGATCTAGCATACCTCATAGAATTATTTTTCTCTGTGTACAGATCCGGGATTTAACATGTCACTTCTAAACACTGCATTCCCCGTACTTCAGTGCAGAGAGATTTTTCCATGTCACATGGTCAGAGGGAGGTAGATTAATAGGGAGTTCTAGCTGGAAATTTCTTCTCTGTTATTGTTCTCCCTCAGCCGTTGATGGCTAAGTTAATTCTCTTTAGTTTTGTCGTGCTCGAAAGCACACACTGCCTAGCAATGGAGAGCGTTATGGGAGGAAAAAATAAATAAAGAAATAAAGAAGCAGCAACGGTGTCCATCAAAGTCTTAAAGTTGCATTTCTCAACTTTGGCTTGACCTGATGTGCCATTCAAAAAAGCTTCAAAAGATGATTTTTTTCAGGAAAGGTTCAATATGTCCCGAGGCTATCGGTTCTGAGTTAAACTGGGTGAAGTAGAAATATTTTACTCATCAGCTTTGCAGTCACAGAGTTTGCCTCAGCTAGAACAAAACTGCTGAGGCATTTAGAGAAAATTAACCCCCCATCCTGGCGGCCAGATGTGACTGGTTTCTGATGAATGCACATGAGTGGGCTGAAAAATCAAGAGACTGTGAAATTCCTGTCAGGTCCGTACAGTGCAGAATGGGCTATTGACTGCTTTCTATATTTCCCTCCATCATTCTTCTTGAACACTGCCATTAATTTCCTCTCCTCCTCTGACTTGTGTTTTCTCCCCTCCCTCTTCCCCTCAGCTCTGTCAGCTGCTGCAACGGATGCACAAGCTGTGGAGGGAGTACTTCAAACTGGTGGTCCTCTTCAGCCAGAGGAAGCTGGCCAACTTCCAGGCGAGCTCTCAGGAGAGCATTCAGAAAATATTAGCTGTGCAGGTAGGTGATTGCAGGGAAGTAGGAAAGATCATTCTGATCTAGATTGAAAAGCAAATGATGGGTAGTGTGATGAAGCATTCAAACCATATCCCATCAGAGTTTTATAAATTTTTAACCTCTTTAATAAACTGCAATTGCATGAAGGATGAATTCAGTAAGTTAGCACATACACCATGCATACTTTGGGAGGAAAGGGAGATTGGACTTATTTCTCATAAGCCTCAGAACAGATTTTTATAAAAAAAAAAAAAAACGTTTGGTATAAATAATATTTTTAAAGTTTTCGGGCTTTGCAGATGCCATTCAGCTGTTTAAAAGATGGTGACAACAGTGTCACTTTTTGTTGCAAAGTCTACTTCTGTGAAGATAACCCTCTTCTGTTTATTTTGACTAATGTTTTTCCTCTTATATTTTGCAAGAGGCTCATGCTCCTAGGCAGATTTGGAGATGACTTTATTTTTAACATAACCAACTTGGGACTAGAAAGTAACAGTGGTTCTAGATGCATGTGAGCACTCACTGGTTGTGTCTATTAAAAACATTCAGTAGAGTCATTGTTTTTAAGACTCACATATTTTAAAATTCACATTACCTTGTGAAGACTCTTACTTTTATTATTACTTTATTATTTTCTTTTAAAATGTTCGAATTAATGTTTTACTATTTCAAATGTTACAAAATCTATAAAACGTAATCTCCTAAAGGAAACATAGACTTTCAAAGCAATGAAGCCATTTCAAATTTCACTTTTGCTGTTGTCTGTTTTTTGATATTTTCTTCTGAGGATTGTTGTGTCTGTGTGTGTTTGTGTGCTTTATATATAGATTGTACCGATAAGTGGTTAAAGCAAAAAGAAAAACAATAAGAGAAAGTCAAATGAAGGTTTTGAAAAGGGAGTACTCGACACATTTAGATTTAACAGAAATTTGTGCATAAACTTGAGCACAAACTATTATAGTATTTTTAGAAGTCAAGAGAATCTTGCTTCCCTTAAGAAGTCTGTTGATAAGTAGAACATTGTAGGGTGGTTATAATCTGTGATTTGTTTTTAAATATTCAGAGGTGATCTGCATGTTCTAATTAATGTCTTTAGAAAACCATATACCTACCCAAATGTTAAGGTCCTTTAAAATCTTGCCAATGATAAATTCACATTGTGAATTGTAATGTATTTTCAAATATCGAAAATGTCATTAGAAACTGAAGTAAAATCAATTCCTCTCCATAACCGTCAATAATCCTTACCAACCTTGATTTTAAATTACTTACACTATGGCTGTTACATAGCAATGAAGATGAAGAGACGGGGTAGGGAAACTCACCCACCCCATATTTAGAGATAGTAGCAAGCTCGGATTGTATTTGGAAAATTAGAGAAGGATAAATTAGTGGCTTCTTTTCTTATCTATTAGAGATGTCTTCAATTTAGAATCCTTTAGTCTGGGCTTTTAATAAAAATGTGAAATGTAACTTTTAGAATCTTGACACAAAATTGTGGAAATGTGCAATCCTCTGAAAAAATTCAAGTCCCAAACCTTTGGTAGGGTACACAACCACCTTCGGGACCCTGCCCCTGCTCACATTCCCGGCTTTATCTCTCCCCAGCGTTGAGTCTGCTCCTGCCAGGCCAACGTTGTTATGATTATGCAGCCTGCTGTTGAACTCCTCTTCCCCTCCCGTGTTCATCCTCTTCTCCACTTCTGCAATACTCTCTCTTACTTTGCCTGTTAAAAAAATACCTGACTCATTCCAGCCACCTTCTCTACAGAATCTTTCTGAGTCCTTCTCCACACTTTCTGTGCCATATGAACTAACTTCTGTCTTCCTGTGTATAACCCCACCCTATAGCTGTATTTTCAGCCACTAACTCTCCCTATTTGTCCTCCTTCCTAGAAGATTCTATGTTCCTTCAGAGCTTTACAACATCAGTGAAATATGTTCAATTCTTAGTTGCTTTGTAAGACATATATCTATCTCATTTTCACCAATTATATCCGTTTTTAAAAGGAAAACACAGCAGAGTGATGTAATATATTTGTGGAATGAGTTGGCAGGTATCAATGTATACAATTTGATTCAACATGGCTAAAAATTATTTGACAGACCAGATGCTGTTGCTCTCGATTTTCATATGACTTCATATCATGATGCCTTTAAGTATCAATGTGGGGAGTCTAAATAAATAAATGTTCCACATTTTGAAAGTCGTATCTAAATGATGCCATAAGATTTTAATGAAATGTTTGATTAGAGAGTCATTTGATGAACCTTTTGAAAAGTAAATTACATGTAATTAATGTTGAGTAAAAACAATTCAAAATAAATATTAAACAGAAAAAAAGAAACTTTATTTCATCCTTTTATCTGGAGCAATTCCTTTCAGAAATGATTGGCAGATCTGCAATTAGTAGAAAACCAGGTGGGCCAGATAAGCTTTTGAATTACAAGCAGAAACCAATGAGTTCAATTGGAACTGGAATAAAGAATTGGTGCATTTGACTTGGGAACCACTTACATTAAAAAGATTTAGGGATTTTTAATGGCCACAATTTTAATATGAGCCAAAGTGAGCAACTACAAACTTGGAACCAAAAGATATATTCCAGCTCTTGTAATTAAATGGGACTTCATTACTGTAACAATAGATGGCTTATTCTATATGAAGTCTTACCTTCCTTACAGAGCTCAGATGAAGAACTATTATTATTTCCTTTCTTCTATCATTTTTTTATTTTTGATTTATTTAATCCCATGATATCTAATACCTACCTATTTGGCATCTTATCTGGAAAAAGGACTGAACTTTAACAAATCTCTCAAATGAGAGAATGTGATGCAGTTACAGCAGGCTAATGCGCTCATAGACTGAGTGAATAATATAAAGCATTTCCTTCTGGAAGAAGGTTAGAAGTCCCATCGAACTTTTTGTCAAACTGGGTACATCTGTACTATTTCACACCTTTGGAAAGCATAATTTAAGGCCATATTGACACACTAGAGAGCAGCAACAGAAAGATAAGAGAGAAGGGAGAAATAGTAAAAATATAGAAAGCTTAACTGAAAAAGGGAAAAGCTTTGTAAGGACAGATATCTGAAGGACTGAAAGTGAAGTTTGGTATACATTTTGTTGAGCTCTAGAAGTCAACTCTGGGACCAAAGGATGGAAGAAATTGGAAGGGTTTGAACTCAAAAAGAATAAATCTTCTAACATGTATTGCTAACCAAGTATGCACTGCTGGTGCTCAAGCAGAAGTTGGATAAACACAGGTCAGATACATCAGGAAAGAAGTTACTGCCATGATTGAGGGGAAGCAAATTGACACCTCCAGGGCTGTCTTCCTCCTGGAATGTTCTCATGACCTCTTTGAACAAATATGTGTTAGTGTGTCTATGCTTCTGATCCACTAGGATGTGAACCTTCTCAACTCTGAAAGCATGTCTTATTTATCTTTGTTTCCCTGGCACCAATTACTGTTCTTGAAACATAACTACAAAATTTTGTTGATGCATATAAAGTAAGCATTAAAACAGAGTGAGGGAAGAAACTATCATGGAAAATAATGTTAAATTTGACAACAGAGGGCAGCACCTATGGCTCAAAGGAGTAGGGTGCTGGCCCCATATACGGGAGGTGGTGGGTTCAAACCCGGCCCTGGCCAAAAACTGCAAAAAAAAAAAAAAAAAAAAAAATTGACAACAGAAAAATAAAAATTTTCTCATGAAAAAAGATATTAAAAAACTATAAGGAACTGGAGAGAAAACATTGTAGTATTTATAATATAATGTCTTTAATATGAAAATAAACATTTCTTTAATCAATAAGAAATAATACAACCCAATATGAAAATTTTCAAGTTTCAAAAGACATTGTTAAATTATGTAGGAAGAAAATGCTCAATATCAGAAAAATACGAATTATGTAAAAAAACTTTGTTTCAACCATTATGCTGGGACAGTTTCAATTTGTGGTAATAAAACAGTAAAGAAATATAAACTTTCATATTCTGATGAAGACTATATTGTCCTCAAAATTTAAAATTATATATTCTTCGTTAGCAATTTCACACGTTGCCCTGGAGAAACACTCCCACTGTGTACAAAGAAGCATGTTCTAAGTTTGTTCATAAAGGTAATACTCATGATGATGAAAAATTGGACACAATGTAAACATTTAGCAATATGAGAGGATAAATAAACAATGGTACATATAAAATGTCAGGCTAAGCAAAAGTTAATAAATATCAAATGGAAGAAAAACTTATAGAATAACAACTTAAGCAAATGACTTTTAATTAGGCAAAAATAAATGCATAACATTTTATATTTCAATATTCTATATTACAATTCCACATACAATTTTCCACAAGTATCCATAATTAAATCCTCAATAGAAAGTCTATAAAGAGGCATACATTGGTAACAGTGGTTAACTTGAAGAAAGAGTGGGATTTGTGGCTTCTGTAGCTGAACAGGTTAGTGAGAAAGGAATTTCTTCAGTTTTCTTCATGTATTGATGTATTTTTATTTGTTTTACAATGAATTTATTAGGAAAATAATTATAGGAAGCCTACTATTTGCCTAGCCACTGTAGGTGCTACAGAGACTAAATAAAGATAGGCACAAATCCTTCCCCCTCATGGAACTTACCTTCTAGTGGGGGACATAAGATAGTAAACAAGCAAGTGAAACATCTAGTTCTGCCAGCTGCTAAGGAGAAAAGTAAAATGGGGAAGAGACATGAAAAATGGCAGGGAAAGTACTGAAATAATATTATATTTTAGCAATGTTTTGCAATATTACTACTTGTATAAGTAAATAAATGGTTGAATAAACTTTAAAAAAAATCCCTCTTTCTATGTTGAACTGAAATTATGCATTTAACTGCTCTGAATACGAGAGTCTGCCTTTTGGAGGGTGTGGGATGGTGAGATGGTCGTTTGCTTGGTTAGTATGATCTGGATTATGAAAAAGGTGTAAACAGCACCTAGCCAAGGGTCACAGTGTAAACTAGATTAAACCATGTGAACAATGTACCCTGCACACAATAAACAATTTACTACCTTTAATTACTTTTACTTTCTTTTCTATTTTTAATGATGCTGTAGTAAGATGATTCCCAAAATGCACAACCTCTTGCCAAAATTTGCTAAAATTAAATAATTAGTTATGAAAATATTTATACTCTTTAATCTTCTCATCCTCAAGAACTTGCAGCTCTGTCTGACATCATTTCAAACTCTTGGGAATTCAAGAAACTACATATAAGTACCCAACACCTCTAGTCATATAATGCAATAAAAGAAATGCCTGGTTGACTTCAATTATTTTATTGATTCCTGTCTCAGCCTTTAAAATATGCATAAACAAATAAACAAGGAGAAAATAAATGCTCTTAGTTAAAATGTCCAAACTAATGAACCACATTTTAATCAAGTATCTTCCTATAGATGAAAATCAGCATCCCACATTCATCCAAGGTTGACTATAACTAAGAAATAAATGTCTGCTGCTGAGAGTTAGTGTAGAGTTAGAAAATGATGGCTGAAAGGAGAATTTGTAAGCTGATTTTTTCTATATCCCTGCCTTTAAGCCTAATTATTTCATTACTTTTCTATGGTCAAAAGCCCCTAGAATTCCCTTTTGACTGCTGGCAGGGGAATGTAAATTACTGTAACATACTAAAACACTGAATTCATCTGTATTTATTGAAGACAAATATAGAGCATACCATATGTATCATGGCCTTTGACCTTAAATAGTTTACTACCAAGTTGAAGAATAACAATTTCAGAACATATTTTTTTGGTGCCTACAATATGACAGGAATTTTTCTAAACACTTAGGGTCCAAAGGTTGTGGACATAACCTCTATCATAAAAGAGTTTGCCATTTAACATAGGTGGCAGACTTATACACTGTGTAAATACAAATGAAATCCAGAAGGACACTTATCACAACATGAGATTGGAAGGCTGGTAACCTGGGAAGTGTAACTCCCATACTACATCTTGAAAGGTGAGGAGACATCAACACAAGGTGGGGAGAGGGTTATATAAACAGGAAACAAAGATGTACGAGAATAAAACAGCATTGTGTACAGGAAGAATGACAAGCAATCTGATATTAGTAGGGCATAAAAATGCAAGACAGGGAATATTAGAGATGAAGCAAAAAGGTAGATATAAAAATATTAGGGAATAATTAGTTACATGATTATATTCCCAGCTCCAGACAGTAAACTTCATGGTTGGCCAGGAAGTGAAGAGAGCTACTTAGGCCTGAAGTCAGGGGAGAGCCTCTGTGAATGACTTGGACTTGAAACAGAAAGGAGTAAGGAATATAACTGGAGGAAGGGGATCGTTGTGTGGGATAGAGAAAGCGGAGAAGTGTGAAGCAGAAGGAGTATGAGGAACTTAGAACTGATTCCAGGCATACAGAAAAGACATTCTTATTCATTCTTTCCTTTAAAAAAAAAATGTATCTAACCCTTACTATGGGCCAAACACTCTCCTCAGTGCTTTACAAATTTAAGTTAATGTAATTCTCAAAGAATCCATGAGGTGCTATGATAGATAGTATTGGCGTTTGTAGAAGAGGAAGATAGAGATAAGTTACCTATTTTGCCCAGGGTAACATAGCTGTAAATCCAGGAAATTTGGCTATGGGGTTCCTGCTTTTAACCAGTATGCTGTGAAAATTCTCTATGTATGTGTGTGTGTTTGCTGAGATTAAATTATATCAGTGGAAGACAGTGTGAAACAAGAGATAAAGCAAGGTCTTCAACAAGGCCAATTTAGGTATGAAATTCCAGGACTGTAATGAATAGTCAATAAATAATTCTTGACTCTTGAGTTAACCAAACCAAATGCTAAAACAACAGCATGCACATCTTAGGTATTTCTTTTCATAGTATAAATGTTAGTATAACATAATTTATCATCTACCAGTAGTGAATGTACTTAAAACATAAAACCTATAAAAATAATATATAAGCATTTTGGTGAAAAACATGAATTATAGGTCAAATTAACTCAAAAATCCCCCAAAAGATGTAGACATAAAAACCAGAGCTGGGGTGAAGTAACACATACCTATAGTCCCAGTTGCTGAAGAGGCTGAAATGGGAAGATTATGTGAGCACAGGAGTTCATGCCCAGCCTGGGAAACATAGTGAGATCCCATCCACACCCGCTTCTAAAAATCATATCTAGCTAGATTACAATCAATTCCTAAAAACCTTAACAGGGAATACTAAAATGTATTTGATTAACCTAAGAAACAACAGAAAAGGAAAAATAGAAATAAAGAGACAAATTATAGAAAAGTAGAAAGTTGATAGAGCTAAATCTAATCTTTATATTAAACATAAATGGACTAAAAACCCCAATTAAAAAATAAATGTAATAACATCAGATAACATACAAGATTCAACTTTGTATTGTCTATAAGTGATGCACTTAAAAATGAAGAGATAGATAGGTTAAAAGTTTTAAAGATGGAAATAGATGTACCATGCAACATTAAGCATAAGACAGTTGTCAAGGATATATTAATAACAGATAAATTAAATTTTACAACTAGAAATATTGCCAGGAACAGAGAGAGTCATTTCATAAAATAATGAAGTCATCAAACACAAATAATATAATGAAGTTTTAAAATACATAGAGCAAATACTGAGAAAACTTAAATTAGATATTTTAAAAGTGTGTGATTATAGTTTGAAATTTTATGCTCCTATCTCAGGAATTGATAGAACATGAAGACAGAAAATTAGTAAGAAAATGGAAAACTTGAACAAAACTATCCACCAACCTGACCTAATTGACATTTATAGAACCATCCATCCCAAGATAGTTCCATATGCATTATTTTACTTTTTTTTTCTTTTTGAGACAGAGTCTCATTATGTTACCCCCCTCAGTGGAGTGCCATGGTGTCAAAGCTCACAGCACCCTCAAACTCTTGGGCTTGAGCAATTTGCCTGACTCAGCTTCCCAAGTAGCTGGGACTACAAGTGCCTGCCACAATGCCCAGCTATTTTGTTGTTGCTGTTGTTGTTGTTGTTGTTACAGTTGTCATTGTTTAGCAGGCCACGTCCGGGATTAAACCCACCAGCTTCAGTGTATGTGGCTGGCGCCCTAACAACTGAGCTACGGGACCCAAGCCCATATGCATTATTTTAAAGTGCATATGTAACATGTATGTATTTCCAAATATAGACCATGTGCTGAGTCATTATAGTCTTAATAAATTTTAAATGTTTGAAACAGTAAAGAATATGTTTTCTGACCACATTGGAATTGGTTAGAAAAGAATAATTAAAATATATTTGAAAAATCCCTCAAATATTTCGAAATTAAATTACACACCTAAATATCTTATGGGTCAAAAAAATTGATTATGAAGAAAATCAGAAAATATTTTGAACAGACATAAGAGCATGCATGCAATATTAATCCCCTGTGATGAAACTGATGCTCCAAGGGGCATGAAACTGAATAGTTTCCTGAGGGTAGAATTAGTGCATAGGACTTGAATAGAGAAGAATAGTGATAAAATCAGAGAAGTGATCAAGACAAGATCTCCAGTCGGCCCACCTGAGGGACCATCTCCAGTGCTTAATTAGTACCTAACTTAGCATTTTGCATATAAAACATAGACTTTTATCAACACTTTGGAGTATGCTAATAAAAAAAGTTTCATAAATCAATAAAACAAAGTTCTTCTTGACTGCTAATGTAACCAAGGCTACTTTATTATTTTCATATGTTGACTTTGTTGCCGAATTCTCCCTTTGAATATAATTAAAAACTCCTTCCTCCACTCCCAGACTTTGTAATTCTATTTCCTGTTTCACCTCAAAGTGGTTTCCAATAGCTTAACCCTTTCCTTTGTAATTCATTGGTTTTTGTTCATTGCTTCTGGTATTGGTCATCTGATTCTTTCACTTCTTAGAATATCTGAAAGATTCTCTGGGACAACATCCGTAAGGTACCCATGATCAGCAATGTTAGCATTGTAGCACCTGTTGTCTGCCCATTTGAAGAGGACCTCAATTCAAATATTGATATCTAAGACAAAAATATATTCCTTTTACACATATGTCAATAGGATATAGTTTCAGGAGCTTAAGAGAACATTTGCCAATATTAAACTCCATGAATTAAATTATCTACTCCCTTTATTCTGTTAAATAATACATTAAAGCAAAACACAATCCTTCCTTTGATTTTAAAATAAAATAAGCTTATTTCCGGTTATCTATATTACAAAGATATACATTTTATGTCTTCCGATTTTTTTTCTCAGACTTAACAACAACCAAAACCCCAGCATTTTTATTTTTTCAAAATTCACTTTATGCCAGCAGTACATTTTTCAAGTGGAGGAGCCTTGTCAATGGTGTGGGGGAGAGGAGTTTTTCAAAGACAGAACTTTAAGTTTGAAAATTAGTGACTAATGGAGCATATCCAGTAGGTATTTTTCATACAACTTAGCATCATCATTATATAATGATGCTGCTTTGATGTGAGATTAACTCAGACACATGATTTTTCATCTAAAAGTATCAAGATTGTAAAACAATGAGCCAGTGCTGTTACAACAAGAGGAAAAAATGAAGATAAAATTTTAAAAGAAAATTCAAAAAAAAGGTGACATTTGAAACAGCCTTGTTGTCATAAATGGTACCAAGTCTACTGCAGATCACAAGGAAATAGAAAATTATGAAAACGAAGAGAGAGATTCAGTAAAACTTAATGTGAGGATGGTGTGTAACAGAGTCTCAGCACTTTGGAGTACGCTGATATTTTTTGTTTCATATGAAATGAGAAAGTACAAGGAGCTGCGGATTCTCCTTCAACCCAACACCATTTCCTATATCTCCTAAATGTGTAAAGTTTTACCTGTAGCTGTCCATTCTTGTAAGACTCTGTACTATTATTAGGGGGAATTAGCTAACCTGACCGAAGTTCAAAGTTGAAAACTCTTCTCCTTCATCTCCTCTCAGTTGGTAACGGGATTGTTTTCCAAACTGATTCTTATCTGCCTAAAATTAACGAGAATCCAGAGAATGCTCATTGTGGGAGTTTGGTGTCTGAGCTGTAGAAAGCTGAGGTACTTGTCTGAAGACTCGTGATGAATCAGGGCTAACACCTCAGTCAACCATGATTTCTACACCCTTAACCCTCTTAATTAAAAATGGGTCTGTGGTCCCTCTGAGCCTTTCTTTGAATCACTCTACTATATATTAACCTTAAGCAAAACAGAAGGCCATGGACTCACATAATTAAGGTCTCAGGTTGGAACAATTAAGTCATGAGAAAATACTGAAGGACGTTGTCATAATGTCAAAGCATGTATTGGCCTTTTGGTGCCTAAACTAAATACAAACCTGCTTCAGTTCTTGCCCTGACTTTGTCAAACATTGATTACTTGATAGTTTATACTTCTTTCAATATTACATATTTGAAGGTAACTTCTTTACCAAAGCAAAGCCGCTTCACGGAAGTCCCTCTGTCTTTGGCATTGCTTGACTTAAATATGGTATTTCAACACAGCTCTAGTAAATGTGTTGATAAACATATCATAGATTATAAACTCATCTAGTGGAATGCTAACAACATGGTTACAAAGCAGATTATCTTATTTAAAGACACTGGTTTTAAAATTTAGATGTTTAATTTAATTATCTTTTCCTAGAAGTATGGAAGGAAATCAGAAACCTAGTGTGAATGACATTATCTTCACAGGAATGAAAACGTGCAAGAGCATTTTTTGCCCCGAACTCAATAATTTTAGTATAATCGCTAACTATGTTTTTGTTTTACAGAACCAGTATGATTTGGAAAAAGAATAAAATTGCTTTTAAAGTACAAAAATAATTATGAACCACTTGAAACGTAATGTCTGTGTTTTATTTCTCATCAGAATTCATTAGTGTGTAACATCAATAATTTAGCCCATCATTTGCCAACACTGACTTGGCTCAGTAGTTCAATCATGTAACCCTGTAAACTCACTTTCCATTAAAATGAATGTTGCTGACAAAGGATAACTAAAGAGATACTTCATTTATTAACTAAAGAGGTACTTCATTTATCAACATTTTTAAATTAGGAGTTTGGGGCCACAGAAGCTTAGCTGGATGATTTATTTGAAGGATCTTTATATTAGACCTGAAGACTTGTTCCGAATCATACGATGCTACCCACAACGATAATCGCATTTCATTTGTGTGACATGTGACTCGGGGCTCTCTCTTCAGAGGCAGCCATAGCCACCTGCAGAGAATCAAATGACCTACCAGAATGAAAACTTGCCTGGGTAGTAGAAATTTATGAAACACGCAGCATTCTCCCATACCCTGATTTAGTCTATTGGGTATTTTTCTTACAAAACCTACAACATGACATCCAATATTCTTAGATCCTAATGTTGCAAAAATTGATTTGAGGCACTAAGTAGGCTAAAATGAGCTAATGATGAGGACAAGGCTCCTAATTACTCACAAATTGTACTTTAGGATATTCCAATTCCACATCACTTGCCGTTGACCTACACTTTCCCAGATATAAGTGCCTAAGATATCACCCACGCCATTTGCAAAAAGACAGTTTCATTTTCCAGAACTGATCCCACATTCTGCTGCTATGTTAGCATCGCATCATTCTGGATGCAAAAAAGCAAACAGACAAACAAATAAAAACATCTGCAGCGCAATGAGCAAAGCATGAAATCAAAATTCCTTACACACATATATGTCAAAATTGTCATTTCCTGACCTAGGCCTTTAAACGTGATTTCTAGCAAACACCACACAACTGCATCAGATCCTTCCTTGCTTAGTCTGTAATAAATGAAATGCATGTTCTTATTAAAACCTCTTTGCACACGAGGAGAATCTCAGCACTCAACCTCTCAAGTTGCCAGCTGGCACCTTTCCCTGTTTTGGATCCAAAAGTTCTCAGCCAGCTGATTCAGTCAAAAGTCAAAATCCAGGGCTGAAGTTGGATTAGGAAATATTATCTTTACTGTATCAAAACTGCTTCCTTTTTTCTTATTTCATCTCTTCTCTCCCCGTTTAGCTTTCTTGCCTTCTTCAGAAATATTTACCCCGAAAAGTTCAAACAAGAACAATCCTACAGAAAAGCTTTCTCATACCCCTCCCTTTATCTTTCCTTTGCCTGATGCAAGTTCAAATGGCGGGGGAAGTCCTTTGAATATTATTATTAAGGGGTTGCTCAGTTGCTCATCTCACATGCCTTCTGAGTAGTGTTCTGTAGTCTTTTTGTGAAGAAGTAGAAGTAGCTGCACTATAGCAAGGCAGACAGCGTTCCAGGGTCTTCAGTGAGTTCCAGCACCATTGCATTGGCTGATATCTCCGGAACACTTTATATTTTCAATTTGTGTTTATTTTCATTTGTCCCTCGCAAATAACCCTGGGAAAGAAGAATTTGTTGGCCTATTTTACAGATAAATTAAGTCTCAAAGAGCACGAGTGAACCATCCCCTGTGACATGGCTTCTTTGTGGTAGGGCCAGGTTTAGAGGCCATGTTTTCTCATCCCCAGCCCAGACTGTGCCAGAGGGAACGTGGTGCTGCAGAGAGTTTATGCTAAGAGGAGAGAGAGAGAATGGAGGGCGAAGGGGAGGGTGGAGACTGTGGATTTATTGTAGAAGACTATAAAAGTTAGAAAAAGGAGAAGAAACTGGATGAAGTTTGTGGTGAATCGTCATTTTAAGAGAATTGTAGCATACAGATGGCACCCTTAAAAAAGCTAACTCATTTGTCTGGGCTACATTTTTAGAGGAAATATTTAGGAAATTGAGCCAAAAATTACTATAAAGAAAATTTAGGCCCACAATTAAAAGATTCTGTACAAGAATAGAAGCAAAGGCAATGGAGAAGGAAGAAATAATAGACATTTCGGGGGCATGATTCCACCTACCTATTTAAAGCATGGATTCATTCAGGTCTAAGTGAGTAACAACAATCAAATGATCCTAATTTTGTAGCTACAGAAAAACAACATGATGAGAATTGGCAGGGCCCTTACTACAAGGGAAGTGAGGAGTCCCATTCAGGCTATGCAGAGTTTAATAAGAGAGTAGGAGCTTATGTAGTGATATCTTCTGAGAACCTGAAACACCGATTGGCAGGTGACTGAGAAGAGCTAGGGCAACGAGGTTTATGGTCAGATTGTGAAGCTGTAAATGTGGGTGATCTTAGAGTAAGTTAAACAAGTCAGGGGAATAAAGGAAAGTACCTCAGTAAGTCCCCAGGTTCAGCTAGACAGGAGCATGTCATCAATCCAAGGAGAAAGTAGAAAAGCCCAAGAGTTAGGATAAAGACTAAGACCATGAGAAAAAGCTTTTAAGATAGTGGTCTTCAGTGACTACAAGTGTAGCCAAAAGCTTGTATATTGTCTTGGTCTGTTCTGTTATAACAAAATACCACAGACTCCGTAACTTACCATATATATATATGTATAGTAAGACTCCATAGACTGCATAACTTACTGTCTTATCTCTATCTATCTATCTATCTATCTATCTATCTATCTATCTATCTATCTATCTATCTATCATCTGTTTCATATAGTTCTGGAGGCTGGGAAATCCAAGATCAAGGTGCCAGCAGATGAAGGATCTAGTGAGGGTTCCTTCTAATTGTGCCCTCACATGGTGGAAGGAGCCAAGGATCTCTTTTGGGCCTCTTTATAATGACACTAATTTCATTCATGTGGCTTCCACCCTCATGAGCTAATCGCCTTACAAAGGCCCTACCTCTTAATACCGTCACATCAGAGGTTAGGATTCCAATTTGTGTATTTTGGAGTGACTCAAACATTCAAACCATAGCGTGTATCTTTAATGTGTATTTCTTTCACTTGTAGAGTACTTAATTGTCTGAAATGAATGTATAGCTTTTATGTAGGCATCTTCAAATTTAGCTTGCAATGTTAGCAATCTTGCCATATGATGTATGGCTATTTTTCTTTAAGACCTTCTAAAGGCCACAAATTTAGAGCAGTGATTTTTGTTTTGTTAGAAGAGGGGAGTAGCAAAGTAATTTTCTATAATAAACCTGAATTTTGTGGATTTCATTGTGTATCTTTTTAGCTTATTGTGGAAAACACACCACCATCATGGCATTTGTTAAATTATGTGGCTGCCTAACTGTATCCCATGTGACGTATTATCCTGACAAATTATTGTGACAAAACTGTTTATGCTGTATATATCTGTTATGGTAAAAAGTTGAGTAATTTAAAATTTACCAAAAAATCCACCAAAATACATTTAAATTTACCATATATACATATAAATATCAGTGATGCAAAGAATACACGGTGGCCATTAAGTTCGTGTGCAATTTAAAATAGCGTGAAATTTTATTTATTTATTTATTACGGTTTGTGATTCATTGAGGGTACAAAGAATCAGTTTACAATGATTGCAGTTGTTAGGTAACATCCCTCTTGTAATTCTGTCCCACCCCCAAGAGGTGTGCCATACTCTGTGACTCACCATCCCCCCTCTCCTCCCCTCTCCCCGACCGTTCATTCCCCTACCCCACCCCCGATATTAGTTCATCTACTGTCTTCATATTAGAATTGAGTACATTGAATTCTTGGTTCTCCATTCTTATGATGCTTTACTAAGAAGAATGTGTTCCACCCACATCCAACTTAATACAAAAGATATAAAATCTCCATCTTTTTCAGTGGTTGAACAGTATTCCATGGTATACATATACCACAGCTTGTTAATCCATTTCTGGGTTGGTGGGCATTTAGGTTGTTTCCATGTTTTGGTGGTTATAAATTGAGCTGTGATAAACAAGACTAGTGCAAATGTCCTTATAATAAAAGGATTTTTTTTCTTCTGGGTAGATGCCTAGTAATGGGATAACAGGATCAAATGGAAGGTCTAATGTGAGTTCTTAGAGGATTCTCCATGCTTCCTTTCAAAAAGGTTGTATTAATTTGCAGTCCCACCAGTGACGTAAAAGTGTTCCCTTCTCTCCACATCCACACCATCATCTGAAGCTTCGAGACTTTGTGATGTGGGCTTTTCTCACTGAGGTTAGGTGATATTTCAGGGTGGCTTTGATTTGCATTTGTCTAATGATCAGGGAAGATGAGCGTTTTTTCAAATGTTAGCCATTCACCTGTCTTTGTCAGAGAAGGTTCTGTTCATATGTCTTTGCCCAAAGGTACATGGGATTGTTTACTCTTTTTCTGTTGATTAATTTGGGTTCTCTGTATAGTTATCAACCTATTGTCAGAATGATATCCTGAAAATATCATTTTCCATTCTGAAGGTCATCTTTTTGTTTTACTTGTTGTGTCCTTAGCTGTTCAGAAGCTTTTCAGCTTAATTAAGTCCCATTTGTTAATTTTTGTTGTTGTTGCGATGGCCACTGACGTCTTTGTCATATAATATTTCCCCAGTGCAACATCATTAAGAGTTTTTCTCACACTTTCTTCTAAGATTAAGTTTTGTGTCTTATCCATCTTGAGTCTCTCATCCATCTTGAGTCAGTTTTTATAAGGTATGAAAGTTGTGGGTCAAGTTTCAGTCTTTTACATGTGGTTATCCAATTCTTGTAGCACCATTTGTTAAATAGGAATTCTTTTCCCCACTATATGCTTTTGTTTGGTTTATCAAAGATTAGATGGCAAGTAGAGACTGGTTACATCTCTTGGTTTTCTATTCTGTTCCATATGTCTATGTCTCTATTTTTGTGCCAATACCAACCTATTTTGATTACTATAGACTTGTATATAGCCTAAAGTCTGTTAGTATGATGCCTCCGACTTCCATTTTTATTACTAAGAATAGCCTTAGCTATACAGAGTTTTTTCTGGTTCCATACAAAATGAAGCACTATTTTTCCAGTTCTTCAAAATATGATGTATTTTAATGGAGATTGCATGGAATCTGTAGATTGCTCTGGGTAGAATAGACATTTTGACAAAGTTGATTCTTCTCAGCCAAGAGTATGGTATCTTCTTGCATTTGTTAGTGTCTTCTGCAATTTCTTTTCTTAGGGTTTCATAGTTCTCCTTAAAAACATCTTTCACCTCTTTTGTTAGGTATAGTCTTAAGTAGTTCCTTTTCTTTGAAGCTATTGTGAAGGGAATTGTGTCCTTGATTTGCTCCTCAACTTGGCTGTTATTGGTGTATACAAAGGCTACTGACTTGTAGAAATTGGTTTTATACCCTGAGACATTACTGTATTTCCTGATGACTTCCAGGAGTTCAGGAAGTCTCTGGGGTTTTCTAAGTAAAAGATCATATCATCAGTGAAGAGAGAGACTTTGACACCCCTCCGCCCCCAATTTGGATGCCCTTACCTTCTCTTGCCTGACTGCATTGGCTAGAACTTCTAGAACTATGTTGTGTAATAGAGCAATAGTGGACAGTCTTGCCTTGTTCCAGTTCTAAGGCTTTCAGTTTTACACCATTCAGTATGATGTTAGCTATGGGTTTGTCATAGATAGCTTTAATCAGCTTAAGAAATGTGTCACCTATGACTATTTTCTTAGGTGTTCTTGTTAGAAAAGGATGCTGAATTTTGTCAAATGATTCTTCAGGATCATATGAATCCTTCTGTTGAAGGTGTATTGTATGCTTCTGTTGATATGGTGTATTACATTTGTAGATTTGTGTATGTTAAACAAATCTTGCTTCCCTTGGATGAAGCCTAGTTGATCATGATGTATATTCAGTTTAATTAGCAGCTGCAATTATTAGCTAAGATTTTTACATTGATATTCATTAGTAATATTGGTCTGTAGTTCTCCTTTTTTGGATGGATCAACAGCGTGCAATGTTGAATTGCACATGAACTTTATGGACGCCCTGCATAAGAATGGCCAGCATCAGAGCTGTTAAAATCTTTTGCCATGCATTTGGCTTTATTGAAGAGAAACATTCTGATTGTTCTTTGGTATTAACTCCTTTTAAAATGTCTGTAGAAATCAAAAAACAAAAAAAGTACAAGATACTTGGTTCAATTTGCAGACAAAATTAAAGGAAAAATAATATGTAAGATATTAAACAGTACAAGATGTAGGCAATTTTTATCTTTTAAATATACATTAGGAATGAACTTTGATGGCTGGCAAATGGACAAAAGACAGAGGCTTATAATAGAATGAAGACTAGATACTATATTTGTGATTAAGTAACACATATTACAGAATCCTATAAAATAATGAAAACTTCTACAATTCCTGTTGACTGAAAGAGATCATAGAACTAAGAAAACTTGACTAGAAACCAACCAGCAAATTCACATGACACAAATTACAAGGGCTAAGTGAAATAAATAATGGGTTTACCAGGTTACAGACAAACAAGTTTTTCCTAAACATCCTGAAAATGCTGAGACATGGAAGAGTCTGGGAGAATATCCAACTATTGTGTGTGTGAGTGTGAAAAATAGAAAATTTCCATTAACTTAACTACTTATCAATTATCTGCATAAGGAATGTCAATATAAGGAAGAACCAGATCCAATTCCTGCTCTTATGAAAAAATCCTAGAGTGTCATAGAAAAGACAAGTTAAGAGGCAATGTCAATACAGTACGGTTAATGCAATAACGGGGTAAAAGATACAGGTGGCCAGACTTTCCAGACAAAGGAAAGAGAAAATACTAAGATGTAGAGCTGAAAGAGCCTCACACATTACTTAAATTAAAATATTAATGTATGACTCATAAGAACACAATTGGACTATAGCTACCAAGGAGTTCAAAGGAAAAACAGGAGCCAAATCTGGCAGGTAGTTGTGTGGCATGAGAAGATGCTAGGACTTCATTCTGAGGATATTAGGGCAGAAGCAGAGAAGTTGGAATTGATGAGTATAACGAAAAAGAGGGGATGATATCATTTGAGTTTTAGAAAAATTTCCTACGTTGATGTGGAGAGAGTAGAAGTTTGGTGGGGAGTGGGGTAGATGTTTCACAATTGGAGGTAAGGAGATTGATTAGGGCGCTCTTGCAGTAATTCAGTTGGGACAGCTGGCAGCATGAAGTGATGTAATGTCACAGGAGACAGAGAAAGGTATGACAGATAACAAAGGAGCGAAAATAACAAGACTTCATTAACTAGATGTGGCACATAGTTCTAACAGAAGTATCTCTCTTACTTCTCCATAAATCCTGGTTTAAGAATTCAACAAAACACTGCCCTTCACTGTGTTCAACCATTTTGCACTGCTATAGAAGAATATCTGAGACTAGGTAACTTACTAAAAGAAAAAAAAAAAGTGTATTTGGTTCATAGTTCTGCAGGCTGTGGGAAACAAGGGTCCAACATCTGTTTCTGGTGAGGGCTTCAGAGAGCTCCCAACCAAGGCAGAAGACAAAGCACAAGCCTCTGGGCTTCATCCCAAGAGAAAGAGCAAGACAAAGGGAGGTGCCAGGCTCTTTTAAACCACCAGCTCTCATGAGAGTTCACTCTTTATCTTGGGGAAGGTACCAGGCCCTTCATGAGGAATCTGCCTTCATGACCCCAACACCATCCACTCAGTCTCACCTCCAACTCTGGGGATCAAATTTCAACATGAGTTTTATAAGGACCAGATATCCAAATTGTATCATTTACCATTCAATTTTTTTCTTCCTTCCTTCCTTTTTTGGCTAAACAAATATTCACTGCTGACTAGTAAACATTGCTAAGTTGAAGGAAAGAGAGTAGCTCTCCTTCCCTCATAGGCATTGCCGAGGCTTCCTGTTGCTTGGAAATCATCTCCCAATACTACTTCCCAGTTATCCCTGAGCATCCTCAACTCTTTTGTCTCATGAAGGCTGAAAATGTCTTTCCTGCCTGTGGATGTGGAGATGGTTTTTTTCATACTTCTATAATCATATAATTGTTGTACTAAAACACAGCTGCTTAAATGTCCTTTCCCTAAAGGAGCGCAACTCCAAAAACAATACAATATTCAAGTTTATATTCCCCAAAGAGCCAAATACAATGTAAAATGCATGTTGTTTCATACACATGTCAAATTTGTACATATGACATTTGTATGATATCTACATACGACATTTATATGATATATACCTATAACATCCATATATGATACATAGAGACGTTATCTTCTTTGGAAGCCTCTAAAATTCTTATGGGAAGGGCTCATGATTTATTCAGCATTCTACCCTGTAGAGTGCTTAGAGGGCATGCATTTGATAGTTTCTCCATAAATATTTGATGAATAAATTGGGCAGTTCCATTAAAGGATTACCTGAGATTACTTCCAGAAAATAATCTGGTACATATTTTTAAAATCACGTTTCTGAGACTTCTTGTGTATTAATTTTTTTGCTCCCAGCCTACCTTATAGGCAAACAACTCAAGAAATTCTGTATATCCAAAAAAATTCATGAGATATATGTAAAAGAAAGCTTATGAATTATTAATGTTTCTAGACATTTAGATGTAAAGAAAATCACTGTTGTCAACGTTCATTTATTCATGGCCTCATTATTTATAAGTGAATGTACAGTAACAAAAACTTCAGAAAGTGAAACTAAGGGAGTCCTAAAAACTTTTGCAAGCTTACAGAAATTACCAATGAAAAATTCTGTCCCTGAATTGCCTTAAAAGGGAAAAGTTGAAAAAGTACCTAGGAGTGAATGAGCTAAAAAGGGGTCCTTAATTATTTTGTTATTTCTAAAAGGATATTTGGTTCATCATTTTTAAAATGGGGTAGGGAGGTGGCCAATTTAATTTTAATGACAAATATGAGTTCAGAATGGGATTAATATCTTCCTCTATCATTATTATTAAGAGAACCCATAGTTCATAAACACAGGCTGTATTTTCAAGATGGCCCAGGATATTGATGAAGTCTATAGACAGGAGATGATTTTTCTCTGTAAGAAACATTATTTGCTGCCCAAAGAAATCAAGTCTATAATTTTGAGGTAAAGCACATTACCAGTGTAGCTTACCCAGCAAAGCCAATTGATAAATACAGAAAATATTGAATGTGACCATTTAAACTATTAATTTAAAATAAGAGGGTATGATCCTATGATACCTCCAGATTATCCCATAGAGCAGAATTATTTCTTTAAGATCATATACCAGCAAATTCCCTTCAAGCATAGTTTAATATAGGTATTAATAAAATAAAAAGATAAATCTATGAATGGATTGTAAAACAATTGCCACTGCCCAGATTAATAAATCTTAATTCACAGACTATTTTTTTCTTTTGATAAACCAAATAAATCTATAGCACTTATAGAGATAATAATCCTATAGTAGAAACTGAAAAAATCTGTAACAGAAAAGAAATGTGCTTGCTTTACAGAGGTACTAAAGCAAAAATCAGAATTAAACACAAGAAAGTATAGTAGTCACCTTACAGAACCAAGGAACTGTTATATTCTACACAACAATTGAGGAAGTAATACTTTAGACACTTGCCATACAGAAAAGCATTTTTATTTCAATAATAAATAATTCTAATATATTTAGCTAAACCTTGTTTGTCCCAAGGACACTACACAAGCTCCCTTTAAAATTTAAATTATTGGTGGCACCTGTGGGTCAGTGAGTAGGGTGCTGGCCCCATATATGAGGGTGGTGGGTTCGAACCCAGCTCCAGCCAAACTGCAACAATAAAATTTAAATTATTTTAAAGAACAGATCAAAATTAGTTTTATTATGTTGTAAATAATCTCTGGAGAATATAAAGAAATATAATTATTAATAGTCACTAATACACATAAACCTAATTATTTGTATGACACGAAATAAGGACCTTCATGTCAATTTACAATGTGCAAGACTTTGAGATTTTGCTCAAAGACTTGATAGTACTGAAGGGATTGTCCAGATTTCTACTTTTGCAAAACTGTAAATACTGCTAAATCCTGTAGGCTGGCAATATATGCTGAAAACTTTAGCTCTGTTCCTAATAGATTTGCAACAATTCTCATTTATCTGCTTGTTATTAGAATATAATATATTTGTTTTATTAAGATCAACTCTGAATTGCTGCAGATAACTTTTTGATATTGTGCAAAATGGTACCCATCTTCTTTCTAACATGTATGAAAACCATTAACTATTCCTTAAGAAACCTTCCATGTTTTCTTCAGATGTCTCATACAATATAACAACTGATTTTCTACTTTATCACAGTGGCTCCTTCATATTTTTGAATAAACTAGTCTCATTCACCATGTACAACAGCATTTTAGTTGAATTTTCATTTGGATTTCACTTGTGGAGAAATTAAGTCACAAAATTCTAAAGCTGAGCTTTATATTCATGTTAACCAATTGCTGTTTTTCATCAAGTCTGATTTTTTCTTTCATTTATGAGGAAAAAAAAGATTTATTTTGCCTGTTTAAAGAAAACATAGTTTAAGAAAAAAGATTTTGAATGAATTATTTTTAGCTTTGAATTTTAGGTGTATTCAAGCATATTTGATTTCCCTCCATCGCTTTTAGATGACAAATTATTTTCATCATAGTATCAATCATAACTTAAAAGTACATTTCCAATTTTATGAATTTAAGAAATAAATTATAAGACATAACATAAAATTCCTCTAAGCAGAGTTTTTTTTTTAATTAAAATAACACCCTGACAGACAACTTGGACAGGATGTGCAAAGGACAGAACTCTCATAATTAATAGCTGAATTGTTGCTATGGGAAAATAGTAAAGAATTCCTCAGGGACAAAGTGAGATAGTGAAGCAATATGGTAGAAAACTGGACCCTAAGTTGGTAGGAATAGCTATGGAACAGTTTGAAAACAAAGACATCTAATAGGTACTCTGTATAAGGGCTGTCTGGAAAGTATCCAGCCAGGTGATATGAAAAACAGGGGCATGTGCGGCTGGATACTTTCTGACCAGCCCTCATATGGTGACAGTGTAATCCACCAATACTACCTCAGTCTCAGAACTGTTAGTGATTTTTATTGCCACATACAAAATCTTCAGTGTTGTCTATATTGTGAAAATTGAGTAAAGGAGATAAATTTTGTGGCCGAACTGACATGGTGGAGCACAGGGATAGCATGCGCAGTGTGGGAAAACGATACATAAATAAAAACAATTCAGTAGAGAATGGAGCCACGTTAGAACTAGAGGGAACAATGAAGATATAATCACATCAGAAACTCATAGGAAATTGGGAAAGGGCATGAGATATTCACAGGTTAATTAAACTAACATGCACCAAACTTTCTATGTGTTTCTGGGAATAATGAGTCATTTTGTAAGGACTGCATATAGGAAAGTTATGGAAGTTGAATGTGAAATTATATACAAATTCATAAAAGCATTATAACATCTTTATAAGTAATTCAGAAGGAAAGGAAAGGTGGTAGCTGTGATGGAGCTGATTTCAAGGTTGGAGTAAAAGGAAATTGAGCTTCCTTTACATAATGGAATTCTAGAGAGATGTAGGTGTTGGGTCTTTTGCTTAGGAGATACTCATGGGCTAGAAACAATATTTTAGGAGTTATACCATATTGCTAGTAATTGAAATTATGGGGAAGGGATTCAGTTATACCATGGAAAAGGTATCAGATTCATAAGTCTAAAATTCTATATTCATCATAATTATGCCTAAGTATTATAAATTACTTCTTATTCTTTAATGTTCTTCCTTTGAAATGGTAGTCCCAAATATTTTCCCACAAGTACTAAAACAATTTTTGGCTGAGGTTTACCCTTACCTGTTAATTGGTCCCATTTCCAAACTCAACCAGCAGAAATTATAAGGAGATCCCACAGTGGGGTTCCATATAGCCACATAACCCAATTTCTGGGGGCAATTGTACATGTTAAAAACAATAACGACAAAAACTACTAAAAGTAAATGAAACTGGATTAAACTTCCACTTCTGGTCAAAATGGAGTACCATGGCTCATGCTTATCCTCCCGCCCCAAACAACCAAATACCAGACAGAATACAGAGAACAGCAGTTCTCAAGGCATTGGACATCAATTAATGAATGACAGTGATTCCTCCAAAGACATGATACAAATAGAAGCTCCTAGTTACCTCGTCTTATAGCCTAGAGAAAGTTTATAAATCATGGTGCAGGTGAGACCTTGAGCAGAAGAAGCTGAGGGTTTGAGGAGAATAAAGCAACTAGAATTTATAGGACAGAGTATCAGAGCAAAGATACTTGCATATTAGACTCAGGATATTTGTAGAAGGTCCTTCTTCACTCTTCGAGTCGTAAATGTACAATGAGGAGAAAAGTCAATTGAAACTTACAAAGAACTAAGACAGACGTTAGAATTAGCAATCAATTACACGAATCCTCCATGTTTATAAATTAAGTAGGGATATTAAAGATATAAAAAAGACCCATACTGAATTTCTAGAGATAAACTTACAATCCTTGAGATTAAAAACACATAGAATGGGATTAATGGCAGATTGGATATCACATAAGAAAAAATCAGTGAAGTTGATGACACAGGAATAGAAACTATTCAAAACAAAAGATAGAGAAAAAAGATTTTAAAAACCAAAATGTGCAATTAGCTGTGAGATGTTTTCAAGCAGCCTAATATATATGACACATGAGCCTCTGAAAAAGAAGAAAATAAGGAGAAAATAGAAAAGGCACATGAAAAAATTATGACCTGATTTTTTTCATCTATTAACTATACACTAAACTATAAGTGAAAAGAAATATAAGAACCTCAGCAAACCGCAAACTCAAAAAATATAAGACACTATATAGCAAGACACATCATAATCAAATTGCTCAGAACTGGTGGTAAAGAAAATCTGTAAAACAACCAGATTAAAAATAGAATCTCTATCAGTTAACTGATGACTCCATACTGAACCTCAGAGTCAAAGCATTCTATAATAGACATACTCTTATTTGACAATGTGAATATTACTTTCTTTGCATTATTGTTATTATTGTTGCTTAATATTTCAATGCAGCAATCATCTGATTTCTTTTCTGAATGTATTTATCTTCGTTCGTTCTTCACGAGATTTTTGTATCCAGTCTTTATCTTAAACATTGTTATTGTTATTTTAAAAAAAAAATAGACATGCTAGGTACAGAGGAACAAAGATTAATAGCAGA
>CAUYQV010114965.1:0-17356 GCA_963574575.1 Galagoides demidoff
GGTGGGCGCCTGTGGTCCCAGCTACTTGGGAGGCGGAGGCAGGAGACTCGCTTGAGCCCAGGAGTTGGAGGTTGCTATGAGCTGTGATGCCATGGCACTCTACCCAGAGGGATAGCTTGAGGCTCCATCTCAAAAAAAAAAAAAAGACACTTCAAATAGGGGGACCTACATAGTTATGAAAATTCCAAGAAAACATTGAAAACAAAATATGGAAATGTAGCAAATATCAGAGTATCTTAATATACATCAGCATATGTCTGTCAATATTAACAGACTATACTTATTGTTGAAGTTCATCACTGAAGTTCATTCCATTCTGAGCAGGATATACCTCAGGGATATGATGGGCAGGGAAGGAGCTATCCACTCTGAAAATTCCTTTAATTTCCATACAACCCAGTTAACTGCTCACTCGTTATGTGATTGGATTAAATGACAACACATATATAAACATACTCCTTTTTACATAAGGGGCATTTTTGGTGGGAAAAGGAATTGAACATTGGTTCCCTCCATACTTTTTTTTGAGACAGAGCCTCAAGCTATCACCCTGGGTAGAGTGCTGTGGCATCACAGCTCACAGCAACTTCCAACTCCTGGGCTTAAGTGATTCTCTTGCCTCAGGCTCCCAAGTAGCTGGGACTACAGGAGCCCACCACAAGGCCCGGCTATCTTTTGGTTGTAGTTGTTATTGTTGTTTGGCAGGCCTGGGCTGGATTCAAACCCGCCAGCTTTGGTGTATGTGGCTGGAGCCTTAGCTGCTTGAGTTACAGGTGCTGAGTGCCTCCGTACTTCTTGAATAATAGGATTTCATTTTCTGGTTGTTAGACGTTTAATAGCTTTTAATTAAGTCCAAAAATGGCCTTATCTTGTATTTGCAGGACTAGTGAGGTCTCAGTAGAACCTCTCTTGTCTCAGCTCCTGAACACAGCTCTGCACCTTATAAGTCACTTTAAGATTACTGATAGCAGCTCGGTGCCTGTTGCTCAGTGGTTAGGGCAAGAGCCACATACACTGAGGCTGGCGGGTTCGAACCTGGCTTGGTCCTGCTAAACAATAATGACAACTTCAACAACAACAACAAAAAATAGCTGGGTGTTGTGGCAGGCTCCTGTAGTCCCAGCTACTTGGGAGGCTGAGGCAAGAGAATTGCTTAAGCCCAAGAGTTTGAGGTTGCTGTGAGCTGTGACAGCACTGCACTCTATCGAGGGCTATGTAGGGAGATTGTCTCAAAAAAAAAAGATTACTGATAGCAAGAAAAGTGGTTCTATATGTGTTGCTGTGAGGGTTAGTGTGTATTTAAAAAGTCAACTTGGAAGTTCCTATTTTTAAGTTCAGTTTATATGAATTCTAGAACTGCCTTTAGAATTCTAAGGAAATGTTTTTCTCTTCCTTTGTTTTTATTGTCTATGTATTTTGATGCTGGTATAAATTTGGGTCCCTTTATTTCAAGAGGCATGCATAATAAACAGCAGAAATCCTTGTATAAAATGAATTCTTAGTAGAGCAGCTATAGTTTTATTGAGCAGTTCCAGTGCTATGCACTTTACACAAGTTATTTTATGTAACACAGCAACTCTCTGAGGTTGAGGGTATCATTCCCAGTTTACACATGAGGTAACTGATCGTTGAGTTGGTTACTTAACTAAAGTGACACGGGAGTAAATGGCAAAACAAACAGCCCAGTTCTGTCTGCCTCCAAGACCATGCTCTTAACCAGTACACACCCTGTCCTTCTAAGAAACAATAGATTAAAAAAAAAAAAGCATGCCTTACATTACGTAGTTGTAGAAATCTGATTTCTGTGTGTAGTCATCTTATAAATGTTCTTCGGTATTCTTAAAACAACTTTTGAGTTTTGTCCAGCATGCTTGAGGGGCAGACGGATGTGGCAGCATGCCTTTTGAAAGATCAAAACCAAGGGTGGCACCTGTGGCTCAAAAGGGTAGGGCGCCGGCCCCACATGCCAGAGGTGGTGGGTTCAAACCCTGCCCTGGCCAGAAACTGCAAAAAAAAAAAAGAAAGAAAGATCAAAACCAAGGCCAGTTTGCACTGTACCTCATCAGTAATGGTAAGCACTGAATGTCACTTTTTTCAGGGTAGCCCCATCTAGTTATTCTGATCACATGTCATTATCATTCTGCCCTCAAACTCTTCTGCACCATGACTGTGCATTAGTGTGTTTAAGAGACTAAATAGAACTCTTTCTCCTCACTTTCCTTAAATTAATGCCATCTCTCCAACCCCCCATCACTTGACTTGAAGGGTGGTATAGCCATAACAGTCAGCAATCCTTGCTAAGTGGTTTTGAACCCCTATACACAGTTCCTCTTCCCAAATCTAAAGACTTTTGGAAAGGATTTCAAGAAATCCTTACCCATGTATTTAAAGTTTCTGGCCAACACCTTCCATCCCCACCTCATCTATTACTTTCCTGTACTCACTCCACTTCAGCTATACTAGCTCTCTACTCTTCAAACACCCTAAAGGTGCACTTACCACATGACCCTTGTATTTGCTCTGCCTTCCACCTGGAAAGCTTAACCCAGCTATCTCCATGGCTTATACTCTTACCCCAATCACCTTTGTCAGTGAAGCAGTCCCTAACCACCCTATTTAATATAGGGTGTCCCAAAGGTCATCATACATACATAGGGAACATGGGAAATTATAGCTAAATATACCTTTATTTACAAAATATTCATTACAGGCTCAGCACCTGTAGCTCAGTAGCTAGGGTACCAGCCACATATACCAGAACTGGTGGGTTCAAATCCATCCCAGGCCTGCCAAACAACAACAACTGCAGACAAAATATAGCCGGGCATTGTGGCAGGCACCTGGAGTCCCAGGTACTTGGGAGGCTGAGGCAAGAGAATCACTTAAGCCCCAAGAGTTTGAGGTTGTGAGCTGTGATGCCATGGCACTCTACTCAGGGTGACATAGTGAGACTCTGTCTCAAAAAAAAAAAAAAAAAAATATATATATATATATATATATATTCATTACAAAATCTTCCAAAATATTTCCCTATGTGTTTACAAAAATATAAAATATTCAAAATACAAAACATAGAGTTTGTTAATTTGCCTGTTTATGGTGAACTTTGGGACACACTGTAGTGCCTGCCACCACATTCCATCTCCCTGATCCTATTTCCCTTATTACTTATCATCTGAATACTATATATTTCACTTGTTAGTCATGTATATTTCCCATGAAAGCAGGAATTATTGCTGTGTTTACTACTCTGTCCCAATCCCTAGAAGAGTATGTGGCATGTAATTATTAACATGAAATATATATTTGCTGAATGAATGAGTAATCATCTTGTGTAATAGCTAAACATTTATTAGACATTTAATACTTCATCAAATCTAAGATGCCATCAATTTTAAGATAAATATTGCCAATTAACCTGTGATCATGAATGGCCTACTGATTTCTTTCTTTTTTTTTTTGAGACAGAGTCTTTGTTGCCCTCGGTCGAGTGCTGTCGCATCACAGCTCATAGCAACCTTCAACTCTTGGGCTTAAGCAATTTTTTTGCCTCAGCCTCTCAAGTAGCTGGGACTACAGGTGCCCGCCACAATGCCCAGCTATTTTTTGTTGCAATTCTCATTGCTCATTGCTGTTTTAGCTGGCAGGGCTGGGTTCAAACCCGCCACCCTTCGTATATGGGGCCGGTGCCCTACCCACTGAGTCACAGGTGCTGCCCATGGCCTACTGATTTCAAAGATACTAAAATGAGAAACAGAGGCCTGGCGCCTGTAGCACAGTGGTTGTGGCACCAGCCACATACACTGAGGGTGGTAGGTTCGAACCCAGCCAGAGCCAGCTAAACAACAATGACAACTGCAAGAAAAAATAGCTGGGTATTGTGGCAGGTGCCTGTAGTCCCTGCTACTTGGGAGACTAAGGCAAGAGAATCGCTTAAGCCCAAGAGTTTGAGGTTGCTGTGAGCTGTGATGTTATGGCACTCTACTGAGGGCAATACAGTGAGACTCTGTCTCAAAAAAAATAATAATAAAAATAAATAAAGTGAGAAAAACAATACATCTTGGATTGACATGTTAAGGGCATTGTGGAGAGTGCTGCATGTGGATATTATGTAGCATTAATCATTAATTGCTGAATAATTAACAACTTACCATACTTCATTTAATTTTACTATCTAATGATCTGAGCCAGGTCAGACAGCCAAAAAAAAAAAAAAAGAGAGAGAGAGAGAAAGAGAGAGAATTAGATTAGATAATGCCACTAAGTACATAGTAAGCAATAAATGTTAGCTTTTTTATGATGTCAATTTGGACTTTCTAAAGATGATAGATGTCAGATATTTATTTATTTTTTATTTCTGAGACAGAGTCTCACTTTGTCCCTCTTGGTAGAGTGCTGTGGTGTCATAGCTCACAGCAACCTCAAACTCTTGGGCTCAAGTGATTCTCTTGCCTCAGCCTCCCAAGTAGCTGGGACTACAGGTGCCTGCTACAACATCCAGTTGTTTTTTAGAGATGGGGGGGTCTTGCTCTTGCTCAGGCTGGTCTCGAACTCCTGAGCTCAGGCAATCCACCCACCTCAGCCTCCCAGAGTGCTAGGATTACAGACCTGAGCCACAGCACCAGGCAAATGTCAGATATTTAGATAAGATCATGGAAGGAGGAAGTAGAGAGAATAGGGCTAAGAAAAACCCTTACACTCAAACTAGGTTAGAAAAAGAATGAATTGTGAAGTTATTCTGTAAGTCTCACAGAATCCAATTGAAAGAAGTATGTCTGTGACTCAAAGAAATACAGGATTTTATCATAAAGCTTCGACTGAAAGAATATGCAACAAGTGGTGACCACCAAGAAAGTTTAGCAAAATGAATAAGAGCGATAACTTGCATTGCATTTATTAAAATGGTTTTTAAAGCTAGAATGAAATATCAGGTGGGTATAAGAACAGTTCAAAGGACAAGACATACTATACACACAAACGTATATACCAGTATGCATGTATGTATATATGTACATTATGCATTATGTGTGTATATTCAGTGTATGTATAGCTGTATATTTGATAAAAACGTTCTTTTCAGATGAGTGGGGAAAGAACAGAACATTGGAAAATGATGCCAAGTACTAAGAAGCTAGGTTAATTATTTGGGGGGGAATATATTTAGATACTTACAACACCAAAATAAATTCAAGAATAATTAGAATTAAAATTTTAATCTGGGGAGGCGCCTGTGGCTCAAAGGAGTGGGGCGCCAGCCCCCTATACGGGAGGTGGTGGGTTCAGGCCCAGCACCGGCCAAAAACTGCAAAAAAAAAAAAAATAATAATCTGTAGGATTATGACTGAACGCCTCTAAATCAGAATCCCGCCCAAGCAGAACGATAGGGCAGCGCCAAGGCAGCGTCGGTTGGCCTCGGATGGCCTCGGATGGCCTCGGATGGCCTCGCATAGCCGGTTCCCCTCCGCCCCGGTGTCCGCGCCAGCGGCCGTCGCGCGCGCCCCTGCGGCGCTCCCCGGACCGGGTCGGGTGCGGAGCGCCCTTCGTCCTGGGAAACCGGGCGCGGTCGGAAAGGCGGCTGCCCCATCACCCGTCACACAACGCACGTTCGTGGGGAACCTGGTGCTAAACCATTCGTAGACAACCTGGTTCTGGTCGAGGTTTCGTATGCAGCTGAGCAGCTCCCTCGCTGCGATCTATTGAAAGTCAGCCCTCCACACAAGGGTTTAATTTTATTAAAAAAAAAAAAATCAAACATTGGAGCAGGCCATAGGAAAAAATAACAAAAATCTAAGTGCTTTTTAAATGCAGCCAGACACAAATTTAAACTACAAACAAGGGAAAATACTTTGGACAAATGGTTAAGTTCAGATCCTTACTATCAAATAAATACAAAAGTATGACAAATGGTTAAGTTAGTATTAAATAAATACCTAACAAGGTGAATATCCCATGAGTAAGCCAGAATAAGGACATAAATAGGTAAATCATGACAGAAGCAATACATATACATAAGCAACTTGAAAAAAATGTTCCATCTTCCTAGTAAACAGAGAAGTATAAGTTGAGTCTCCCTTATCTGGAATGCTTAGGACCAGAAGAGTTTTGGATTTCAGATTGTTCTCAGACTCGAATACTTGCACCATACTTATTAGTTGAGCATTCCTAATCTGAAAATCTGAAATACTCATCAAAGCATTCCTTTGAACATCAAAGGAAAAAAAAGCTTAGGATTTTGGAACAGTTTGGATTTCAGATTTTTGAATTAGGGCTGCTTAACTTGTATAAATGAAAACCCCACTTTTCAAACTGGCTAAGATGTTTTCTAATGGTAATAGTCACTCGGCCAGGGTCCAGAAAACTGCACACTAACATTGTTGAGAGTGAGAATAAAAATTTGGAAACATAAGCCCAGTAAGATAGAACTAGTTAAGCATATTGCAAAACATTGACATGACAGAATGTACAAAGCCATTTAAAAATCACAATCTCAAATAATATGAGGCTATGCTTGTGTCTTACTGTTAAGTGAAAAATGAATGTTGAAAAGAAATATGTACCATTCTGTTTTGCTAAGTAGATCTCACTCTATGTACCTGCACCTCTACCACCCAGAAAGTGCTTCTCTCTATTCCTATAGCCTTCTACATGCTGGGTGCAGAGTCCACCACAAAATTGGAGCCACAACTTCTACAGTTGAGGAGGCCACAAAAGAATATGTACAGTATCCTGTCTCGGTATGTGTGTGGAGTAAATACATCAAATTATAAGCAGCAGTTGCCTCCAGGTTTGGGGACTATGGAGGTTTTAAATTGCCTTTTATAGATTTGTTTTGGTGAATTCAGTTTACGTCAATAATCAGAAGGGCCATACTCTTTTTCCCAAGAGTGTGGGTGTTGGTTCGGTGCCTGAGGCTCAAGCAGCTAAGGTGCCAACCACATACACCTGAGCTGACGGGTTCAAATCTAGCCCAGGCCGGCCAAATGACGACGGCTGCAACCAAAAAATAGCTGGGCATTGTAGCAGACACCTGTAATCCCAGCTACTAGGGAGACAGAGGTAGGAGAATCACATGAGCTCATGAGTTGGAGGTTGCTGTAAGCTGTGATGCCATGGCACTCTACCCAGGGTGACAGCTTGAGGCTCTGTCTCAAAAAAAAAAAAAAGAGTGTGGGCGCTGAATCTCCTTGGTTCTTTGTGTGTGTGTATTTCTTGATTTCTAGTATTGGTGCTAGGAAAAAAGGTGATAGGAGAGGATTGGGGACATGGCTCCTAGGGGTGTTGGCCTGATTCTTTCTTTCATTCTACACATAAGTGAGAGCTAGTCCCATGAGATGATAAAGCCTTCACTTCTATCAGATATCAGGGCACTCTCCTCATTTGAAACTTTTTTTTAATCAAAAATTCATTTATTTTACATTGTTCATTGGTCCAGTCACCTGGCCTTGATCATGCACAGCTCTCTCGCCCCCATAGGGATACAGAAGCACACTTATCATTAGTTCCTCCCATGACACCTGAAAGGTGCCTCTCCCCATTCCTACGTGCTGTCTGCAGAAGTCATCACAGGAAAGGTCCAGGTTGGAGTCACTGCCTGTCATTGAGTGAGATGAATGGAAGTAAAAGTGTTGAGGGCAAGGGTCTTGGTGGGGATAGGGGTGGAGGACACGCCGACCACTGCATGCTGCTTGGTCCCTTGCATCTCTGACTCTGCAGGTGTCACCAGGCCAACACCCCTAGGAGCCATGGTCTCAATCCTCTCAGTCCACCACCTCCCATTTCTAGCACCCATGTTAGCCACAGCAGCTAAGCCTGGCTCTTTTGCCATCTCTTCTCACTTTCCTCTCCACCAGATTGCCTCTAGATTCAAATTCCCTCCACTATTGTTCAATGCTATGTGTCAAGGTATTGGCAGATCCTATGAAGTGATATTAACTGATAAGGGTAAAAGGTTAAGGCCACTGTGCTATAGTAGAAAGAGCATGGAATTCAGTGCCAAACTGGATTTGAACTCAGGCTTCACCAACTCCCACCTTTAGGTGATCGAGTTGCTACATCTATAAAATGGAGTAGAACTATGAACAAGCATATCTATTATACCTATACCTTATAGAGCTATGACAGTCATCAACAGAATAATGGCCAAAAAGTCTCATAAGTAGGCGTTATACTCCTTACCCCAGCATCATAGAGCAGTGGCTTTATACTTTTTTTTTTTTTTTGCAGTTTTTGGCCAGGGCTGGGTTTGAACCACCACCTCTGGTATATGGGGCCGGTGCCCTACTCCTTTGAGCCACAGGCGCTGCCCGGCTTTATACTCCTTACCCCAGCATCATAGAGCAGAACCCTAAGGGTAGGGGAAAGGAGCCAAAACTTTTTGGAGCTTGGAATAATTCAGAATCTTGTTCAAGGTCACACAGCTAGTGAAAAGTAAGGTAGGTATTTGAACTCAGTTCTCTCTGGTGCCAAAGCTCAGGCTTTTCCACAAACATTCCCTTTACCTGCACGTGCCCAGCCCCAAAGGGAGAATTGCCAACCAACTTCTGTGATTCTGGCAAAAGATTCAGGTAGGTTGCTGTGAAAAAGTCAGGACTGAAATATTGGGTAATCATACTCAGGTATATAGAAACTATGCACACATTCCAATGGACATCAGAGAGTATTTTATGAAACCCTAAATAAACCAACCATAATGAAATCTAGGGTGATTCGTTCGCATTACACAATGGATTAAAACAAAGGTTCTCAAACTTTGGCATGTATCAGAATCATCTATTAGACTCCACTTCTAGAACGGCTGGGGCAGGTGGTCTGAGGTATGGCCTGAGAATTTGCATTTATAAAACAAGTTCCCATGTGTTTCTGCTGCTGGTGGTCCAGAACCACACATTGAGTACCACACTAAAATGTGCTATGACACTCCCAAGTCTCATCTGTGGGATCTCATATTCCCAAAATTCCAAGGAACTATCAGCACACATATCACAAACCCAGCCCCTAATCCAGAAAACCTAGCTTTGGGTTTGACACCCCTGATGGACCCCTTCCTCTCCAGGACTCCCTTCCTAAGTAACCAAAGCTTCCCAGAAATGACTGAGGGAAGTGAGAATGCTAGCGGACAGGGTCACTTTTGTTTCTGACCTATACCAAGCAGGTAGCTGGCCTTCACTCCCCTCTACCTCATGAAACATTTATCTTGTGAGCAAACAGTCCGTGGCCTGGCTGCTTTCCAGAATCCCTAAGGACCTTGATGGGATTATACATGGGGGGAGGGGACGGTGCCTTGGAAGGAAGAAATGCAGGAGGGAAATTTCTGCTCATAGGATATCAGGGGACCTCAGGGAGACAGGATCTTAGGGAAATGGCTTCTTGGTACACAGAGGGAGCCTGGACCCCAGGCATTAGGTTTCCTAGCCTAGGCAGAAACACCCCTCTACACTCTTTGTGTACCCCACCAACCCTTGAAGGAACCACAGATGTGTGCACCTTTAAGGGACCATGTGGACTTGGGATAGTGAGGATAGCAGGGACAGTTGCCATGGATTGAAGGCCTCACATAGATGCCCCCGATTCTTAACTCATAAGAGAAGGGACTTTACAATAGTGAATGAGATGGAACATACATTCACCTCAGTGGGACAGAAAGAAGATGAAGATTGAGGGTACCGTCCTGAGCAGACCTGCCCCGAGTTACAAAGTACACAAAAGACACAGAAGGAAAGTGCACGCTCTTTATTACAAGTTAGGAAAAAAACAGAAAGCCGCTGACGAAGGTTGAGCTTGGCAATATTTCATGGGTGAACGCAAGGACAAGTTTAGTTCAGCCTGCAGGCAGATATAATCCCCCACCCCTGGGCTCCACGCTGGCTCCCTCTTTCCTTTACAGCAGCTTCCTTGGGGGAGCAGAGCCCACAGAGAACACACCAAGAGGAACAGAAGGGGTCTGAGGCATCCTTAGGAGTTCTCACCCCAGTCCAGTTCTATTTTTTAACCCAATTAGTCCTCCCTAGAGAAGCAGCACCCATACTCTGGTGGCCCTGATGTTTGTTCTTGAAATATGCCTGCAGTTTTGTGAGGCCACTTTCTCAATATTTGTAGTTCAGTTTCTCAGGCTTTTCATGAAAGTCTCTTTGATGTTGCCCCCAGAATCACAGAAATGGATCTTAACAATATTACAAATATTTCAATTGTGTTTATACTAACACCACACTACATGCAAGGCTCAGAAGATGTTGCTGATCTGTACAGTTATTTCAGATCAGGCCTTGTCATCTAACAAAACTCACCCAATTGGATTATAATGTGTGCAGCAGATAGTAACATACAATTCTAATTCCTTACACACATTAGGCCATCAAATACTATTTCATTAATTAATGAAATTCAACAAACTTGTTATAATCTCTAAAATTTAACACCATTCTCCCACCCCCCATTTTGAACTTGGCTATGTCAATCCCTTTTTTACAACAGAAGTATTAAGTTCTAACAAAACATGTCTACTTTCCCTTGTTTCAAAATATATGCCAGAATGTCTCCTCCTCCTTGATTTCTTTACACTCTTTTTAACTCCAGCCCGTTGAGGTCTCACTGAGGTGAGGGCTGCTAAGATCCAGGATTGTCAGGATTTACACGCCAGGAGCCGGGTCTTCACCCTCCTGCAGTGTTCCTGGAGCTTGGAGACACAAAGAACAGGTTTTCATCTATAAGTGTTATAAAAAGAAATCAAGAAACAAACATGAACAATAGTTTACAGTATAACAATAGCATTCTCAAGGAAAAAGCAGTGCTCCTGGAACATAATATATCTTACATTCTAAAAGCTTTGCTATTCTCAGCCGAAGACCCGGTGTTATGGAAGAGAGGAGGTCAAAGAGAATACAGAAGGAAAAAAAGAATGTTCCATAACATCAGCTTCTCCAGGCTGATGGAGCAATTGGTAGCAGCCATCCAGAGTGTGTACCACTTGTGAACTTAAATGAAACTGGAGAAATTTTCCTTTTAAATATTTGACATATTCAATACAATCTCATCTTTCTTAAAAACAATATAAATTATATACATACATATATATGTATAACATCAAACCAGGGAAAGAGATCCATATGTAAAAATAGACATATTAAAATGTTGAAATGGTATTACTTGATGGTGGGATAATGAAAATTTTTGTTTGATGGGTTTGCAAATTTTCTATAATATAAATAAAGAAGAAGGTTCGGCGCCTGTGGCTCAATCGGCTAAGGCGCCAGCCACGTACACCTAAGGTGGCGGGTTTGAATCCCCAGCCCGGCCCGCCAAACAATGATGGCTGCAACCAAAAAATGGCCGGGCGTTGTGGCGGGCGCCTGTGGTCCCAGCTACTTGGGAGGCGGAGGCAGGAGACTTGCTTGAGCCCAGGAGTTGGAGGTTGCTATGAACTGTGATGCCATGGCACTTTACCCAGGGGGATAGCTTGAGGCTCCGTCTCAAAATGAAAAAAAAAATTTGTTTCTCTGTTCTATCTATTCTGGAGATGTATGAAAATATTCTATTCTAATGATGGATTTTGTTCTTTTTTTTTTTTTGAGACACAGCCTCAAGCTGTCACCCTGGGTAGAGTGCTATGGCATCACAGCTCACAGCAGCCTCCAACTCCTGGGCTCAAGCTATTCTCCTGCCTCCGCCTCATGCCTGGCTATTTTTTGGTTGCAGCCATCATTGTTGTTTGGCGGGCCCTGGCTGGATTTGAACCTGCCAGCTCAGGTGTAAGTGGCTGGTACTTTAGCTGTTTGAGCCACAGGCGCAGAGCCCTAATGATGGCTTTTGTAATTCTCCTTTTATTTGGTCCATTCCTGCTTGCTCTATTTTGGAGGTTATGCATTGGGTATCTAACACTGTAGATTTCTCTAACTTTTTGTGGAGATCTGACACCTAGTTTTATCACTTGGGCCATTGTGGAAGTTAGGCTTTGACCTTTTATTTCTGTGTGTTTCTTTGCTGGTGGTCCTTTGTGATAGTCTGTGTCTAATGTAGGTTTGAGTATTTACTGCAGAGCTGGTCTTGCAGTGGCAAATTTCCTTAATGCTTGCTTGTAAGTGAAATACTTGATTTTTGCATTGACTATGAAACTTAGTTTTGTAGGTTATATAGGATCTTAGCCTGGAAGTTGTTTTGTTTAAGTAAGTTGAAAGTCGACGACCAATCTCTTCTAGCTTATAAAGTTTTAGCCGAGAAGTTGGCTGTCACACTGATGGATCTGCCCCTGTAGGTCAATTGTTGCTTACTCTTGGCTGCTTGTAGAATTTTCTTTCATTTTGACCATGGCCAACAATGTGTCTAGGAGAAGCTCTGTTTGTACTGAGACTAACTGGGGTTTGATATCCATCTAAAAGGAGTGTGTCAGAATCTTTGGTGATGCTTGGGAAGTTTTCAGTTATGATACCCTTCAGCAGGTCTTCTATACCTTTGGGTTACTCTTCTTCTCCTTCAGGAATAACTAGAAATCATGTTTGTACACTTCATGAGGTCCCATAATTCTGTAAGAGATTTCTCTGCTTTCACTCTTTTCTGCCTCTTTGAATGCTTGAGTTAGCTCAAGAGCCTTATCCTCTAGCTCTAATATTCTTTCTTTTGCATGCTTTAATCTGTTATTGATATCTTCTACTGAATCTTTAAGTTCCCTGAATAACACTTTCAATTCCTTAAGCTCTGATATATCCTTTCTAATTTCATCATGTCTTTCATGCATTTCTTGGGTCAATTTTTGGATTTCCTTTTGGTAGTTTTCCACTTTCCCTTCCATCCCTTCAATTGTGTTTGCCATCAATACTCTAAATTCTCTGTCATTTCCATAATTTTTTTATAGGTGGGAAAGTCTGTGGTAGCTGCCTCATGATCCCTTGGGTTTTCTTTGTTGTTGTTATTGGTTCTTTTTCATGTGTGTTTTCTAATTGTTCACTTCCTTCCTCCACTTTCTCCTTTCACTTCCTCCTTCTCTGAAATTTTCCTTGTCTTTGTGCTTAGGTGTTAGGTGGACTAGAGCGGTTGATGAGATGTCTCTAGTCTGCTATTTTGGACTTAGTGGCTGATGAGATGTCTCTAGTCTGCCATTTTGGACTCCTCCTTCTATAACTTTTTGGAGAATTGAACCTTTAAAAATTATTAGTAACCTTCCTATTATTTTAAGAATGCTCTTTCCCTTGAAATATGCTTTGTCAGATTTCAGTGTAACTATACAATATTGTCTTTCCTTTATGCCTTAAAGTGGAGGGAGGCATTTTCATGTTGGAAGGCTGCACTAATTTTGCCATAATCAAATAAGGCCACATTCAAGAATCTTCAGTTAGCTAAACTTAAAAATGTATATTAGTTTCTGAAAATCTAACTACTATGTACTTAATAAATTCAAAAAATATAAACTGTTTAAGGTTAGTTCACTTTTTAATGACTTTATTGTGTCTGCCTGTTGTTGGAAAGCATTTGGTTGTAGCATGGATGTCCACAGTTTCCATTGATCCTCTACGTGGGTATCAGTTATTTGTGACCTTAAGGGCATCTTGATTTGGGTTAGGTAGGAGAATACAGATTCACAAAAATAAGTTGTGGAAAGCAAGAAAGCATTTTTTGAGCATGTTGCTGAAGGTGTGGGTATTCTACTTCATTTTTCTTTACTTCAACTAGATATTTCTTAGCATCACACAATGACTTTAAAATGTCATCTCCTTGGAGGGGAGATGAGGAAGAGGGGAGGGGGACTGGTGTCACACCTAAATGGCACAATGTAGGGGTGTATGACACCTCATGGGTGAAAGGCTCAACTACAACTTGGACTTTACCTAGGAAATGCAAACAACGTAACCTAGCTGTGTGCTCACTTGGTGGGAGGGCAAGGCAGCTGTCTAGGGTCTCTTTTTAATAAGAGACTCACTTATGATGTCTCTACCCTCATGATTTAATCACCTCCTAAAATCACCCCTAGCACCATCACCTTGGCGATAAGGTTTTGAAATATTAGTTTTGAGGTGACACAACCATTCAGACCATTGCAAGATGCAACTCACTCCTTTGCTCGCCCCACTGGGTTGTTGGGAAGATCATATGGCAGAAAGGATATGAAGGGACATTGTGGAATGCGCCCAGAGGACATGCTGTAGGATCCCATTTATATGAAGTTCATGTGCTCATGTAAGTGTCCTGTATGCTCTGTCGTCCTTTGTACCTCAGGCTGTGTCTGCACCATCTCCTCCACCTAGAATGCCCTTCCTGTTACTTCTTTTTGCCAACTCCTATTTATTCTTTAGGACTTTGCTTTAAGTTTACATTCTCGGCAAATCTTCCTTGACTTCCTCAGGTTTGAGAATTTCACACAACTCAGCTTTGCCTTATGTGTTTTTTCTGTCAAATACATCAACACTCTTGTGTTTGGGAGGTGGGGTAGAAGTTCATGGGGCTGGGAATCAGACTCCTGATTCTCCACTTACTGGACTCATGAGCTCAAGCAAGGGCCTTTGGCTTTCACTTCATCCATCTGTGACTTGGGGCTTATGACAATAGCTCACTACACTGGGCGACTGCTGTGTGTCAGGTACCACAGGTTCATCTCATTAAATCCTCATCCCAACCACTGTGGAGCAGGCCTTCTTTATATTATAGAGTTTATTTCTCTCCTCCACTTTATAGGTAAAGAAACACAGGCACAGAGAGCTTAAATAACTTGACTATGGTCACTGACAGGCTGAATAGGAGAGCTGGAATTAAAGCCCATACAGTCCAGCTCCAGAGTCTGGGCATGTGTTAGCATATACTGCTTTTTGGTGCCTCCAGTGATACTAATAATATACCAATAAAGGCACCCCCTAGCTGTCTCCTAGAGCCATGATCAGGCTCCAGAGGGAGAGCTCAGGGAGCCCAGCTATGGTACCTGGCCAGTGCTCGCGAGTAACAATTATTGTCAGAATTGCTCTTCAACCACCCTGAGCAAGAGTGAGACCCCATCTCTACTAAAAGTAGATAAATTAGCCAGGTGTTGTGGTGGGTGCCTATAGTCCTAGCTACTTGGGAGGCTGAGGCAAGAGGATTACTCAAGCCTAAGAGTTTGAGATTGCTGTGAGCTATGATGCTATAACACTCTACTGAGAGCAACAAAAAGAGACTCTGCCTCAAAAATAAATAAATAAAAAAGAAAGAAAAAGAATTGCTCTTTATATGGAGCAGAATGCATCTGTTTCTCTTTATCCTGGGGTGCTAGTGACTGTGTCTAGTTTTTTCCAGGCCTGCTGACTAGGTAGGGGAAGGGTGATGGTTGGGAAGTAGGAGGAAGAAACAGGAGAACCAGAGAGACAGGAGTACAACTCTTGTTTTGACATCATTTTCTAGTAAAATGTGTAGGAGCTGAAGCATGGAGGAGAAAGGCGTGCAGCATGGAGAAGGGCATTTGTGACCCTGTTACCCATTCTCCTGGAGGGGTAGTCTATGCAGAAAGCCCCGCCATTAGGAGAATGGTGAGGAGCTGCGCCATGACTTTGGGCGCCAGGGAAGGGACAGTGAGGAGCTACACTGCGCCATGACCTGGGGCGCCAGGGAAGGGACGCTGGCTGAGGTGGTGGTGAAGAGCCTGGTTGCAGAGGTTCCCCTCACAGCAGGAACCCTGGAGGTCGATGTCAGTTCAGGGGCTTGTGGTACCCGCAGTGGTGCAGGAGGGTTGGTGGATGTTTCTGATGTATACAGGGACTCAGAAGTTGCCGACTGCCATTCCGTCATTGCCCTGGAAGCAGACATTCTGGCCTTGGTGACACTGGACCCATGAGACTTTTCGAGGGCGCAGTCCTTCAGGAGGACCCACACGCAGGAGTAGCATTCAGTGCCGCTGAGCGTCTGTGGGTCGGGGCGGTTGGCTCAGGTTGCGGATGGAGTCGTGGGTAACGAGGTTGGCGTTAAACCAGTCATATGCGCAGAGTGCACCACCGATAAGTCTGGAGGCAGAGCGTCCTGGTTGGACTGCATCTGGCCTGTAGGCGGGCCGGTCCAGCAGCCCTTCTGCACCACGGTCACCGGGGTTAGATACCCAGTGTCCAGGGACAGGATGTCCTCAAAGAACCCATAGGGACAGGAGACACTCGGCACCTTCATGGCACTGAGGTCAAAGGGGCCGAAGTAGGTGTGCTCCAAGCTGTAGCACTGCAGGGCTTGGGACCCTCTCCATCTTTGCAGCCACTTCTGTTCTGAAATGTTTATGTCTCTGTCCCAGCCAATACTTATTTTTTGTTTCAGATTAATGGTGGGTATAAGTGATTAGGTTACAATGTTTGCATTTGTTAGGTAAGGTCCCTGTAATTGTTGTGCCCCTCACCCAAGAGGTGTGTCATGTACCTTACACTGTGTTCCTTAGGCCACCACTCTCTTTCCACACAGATAACAATGTCCTTACTCTTCTCCTGTAAGGCCCGCTAGCTCTTACCTCTTGGAAGAATTGTCCTGTTGTTGGGGTGGACTTCTTTTGGTAGAGGGAAAGGGAATTTTTTTTTTTTTTTTTTTTTTTTTGAGACAGAGCCTCAAGCTATCGCCCTGGGTGAAGTGCTATGGCATCACACAGCTCACAGCAACCTCCAGCTCCTGGGCTCACGCGAGTCTCTTGCCTCCACCTCCCAAGTAGCTGGGACTACAGGTGCCCGCCACAACGCCCGGCTATTTTTTGGTTGCAGCCATCACTGTTGTTTGGCAGGCCAGAGCTGGATTCGAACCCGCCGGCTTAGGTGTATGTGGCTGGCGCCTTAGCCACTTGAGCCACAGGCGCCAGGCAGAGGGAAAGGGAATTTGATGCCAGACTTGAGAGCCAAGTTGGAGCCACTATTGCACACCATATGCCAAAATACATTCTGTTAAAAAATACATTTTAAAAAGGTAATACATTAAAAAAGAAAATGTGCAAATGTCTATGTCCTCTAGAATGAAGAAATGTTTTTAGAACAGAGCAGGAAACCCAGAAATTATTATTGTTTTTGAGACAGAGTCTCACTTTGTCCCCTGGATACAGTGCCCTGGGGTCATAGCTCACAGTAACCTCAAACTCTTGGGCTGAAAGTAATCCCCTTACCTCAGCCTCCCGATTAACTGGGACTACAAATGCCTGCCACAACGCCTGGCTATTTTTAAGACGGGATCTAGGTCTTGCTCAGGTTGGATTGGAAATTATTCTTGTTCTTTTTTTTTTTTTTTTTTGAGATGGAGCCTCAAGCTATCCCCCTGGGTAGAGTGCCGTGGCATCACAGCTCACAGCAACCTCCAACTCCTGAGCTCAAGCGAGTCTCCTGCCTCAGCCTCCCAAGTAGCTGGGACCACAGGCGCCCGCCACAACGCATGGCTATTTTTGGTTGCAGCT